>JARQOC010000012.1:118356208-118408312 GCA_033576535.1 Allobates femoralis | reverse complement strand
TGCCCATACACTATAGGATCTGCTCTGTGCCAGTCATTACACTGGATACCCATAGACTATAGGATCTGCTCTGTGCCAGTCATTGCACTGGCTGAACATATAGGATCTGCTCTGTGAGTCATTGCACTGGCTGCCCAATACATTGTAGGATCCAATTCAAATAGCTTGTTCTCACCCACACACAGCACACCACCTTTCTCTATCTCTCTGTCCTCATGTCTGTATAGCAACCTACCTGTTCTCTATTTACTACAAGCAACCCTCAACTAACATCCCCACTAATCTGAACCTCCCGGCTCCAAGACTTCTCCCGAGCTGCACCAATTCTCTTGAAAGCTCAACACAAGAAATGAAAACTATAATTTTAAATAGTTCTAGACGCTCCTTAATAAAATATCTTTTTATGGCAACCTGATCAAAGTCCTTAATATGTTCCCATTATTGTTATGCTGTGTGATTTTTATATGTAACGAAATAACAAAAAGAGGAGTATTGTGGTGGAAGTTATTAATGTAGAGGTTTCCATTCCATTACTTAACATGGACAAAATGAAACTTATAATATTACTCCACTTCACTCAACCATAACAACAAACCTCTCCATCAAAGTCAATGGCAGCTCGCTCTCCCCAGTCCCACAAGCTCGCTGCCTCGGGGTAATCCTCTACTCTGCTTTCTCATTCAAGCCTTTTCCATCTCCTGACAAACTCAACAATGTTTCCCAGATCCATACTTTCGTTAATTAAGAATCTGCAAAAACACTGGTCCATGCCCTCTTCATTTCCTGCCCTGACTATTGCAACCTTCTGCTCTGTGGCCTCCCCTTTAGCACTCTTGCACTTCTATAATCTACCCTAAACTCTGCTACCTGACTAACGCACCTGTCTCCCCGCCATTCCCCAGCCTCACCGCTCTGCCCATCCCGTCACTGACTTCCTATTGGCGAAAGACGCCAGTTCAAAACGCCAACCACGACGTACAAAGCCACCCACAACACGTCTCCTCCATATATCTGTGACATGGTCTCCTGGTACTTATCTACACCGACCTCCGATCTTCCCGAGATCTCCTGTTCTCATCCCATCTTATTTCTTCCCACAACCTCATACATGATTTCTCCCGTGCTTCCCCCATACTCTGGAACTCTCTGCCCCAACACATCAGACTCTCGCCCACCGAGGAAACCTGCAAAAGGAACCTGAAGACCCCACAAGCTACAACCTGCAGTGATCCTCAGTCCATTATACCACTGCATGACCAGCTCCACCCTCTCCTAGTGTATTCTCACCCATCCCTTATAGACTTTGGGCCCTCATTTGCAGGATCCTCTCCGCTGTATCCTCACCCATCTCTTGTAGACTGTGAGCCCTCACAGGCAGGGTCCTCTCTCCTCCGCCGCTGTATCTTCATCTATCCCTTGTAGACTTTGAGCCCTCACAGGCTGGGTCCTTCCTCCTCACCTACTGTATCCTCACCCATCTCTTGTAGACTGTGAGCCCTCACAGGCAGGGTCCTCTCTCCTCCGCCGCTGTATCTTCATCTATCCCTTGTAGACTGTGAGCCCTCACAGGCAGGGTCCTTCCTCCCACGTTGTATCTTCACCCATCCCTTGTAGACTGTGAGCCCTCATGGGCAGGGTCCTCTCTCCTCCCACGTTGTATCCTCACCCATCCCTTGTAGACTGTGAGCCCTCACAGGCAGGGTCCTCTCCCGCTGTTTCCTCACCCATCCCTTGTAGACTGTGAGCCCTCATGGGCAGGGTCCTCTCTCCTCATCTACTGTATCCTCACCCATCCCTTGTAGACAGAGCCCTCGTGGGCAGGGTCCTCTCTCCTCCCACGTTGTATACTCACCCATCCCTTGTAGACTGAGCCCTCGCAGGCAGGTTCCTCCCCCGCTGTTTCCTCACCCATCCCTTGTAGACTGTGAGCCCTCATGAGCAGGGTCGTCTCCGCTCCCCTGCTGTTTCCTCACCCATCCCTTATAGACTGAGCCCTCGTGGGCAGGGTCCTCTCTTCTCACCTACTGTATCCTCACCCATCCCCTGTAGACTATGAACCCCTGCAGGCAGGGTCCTCTCTCCTCACCTACTGTATCCTCACCCATCTCTTGTAGATTGTGAGTCCTCGCAGGCAGGGTCCTCTCTCCTCACCTACTGTATCCTCGCCCATCTCTTGTAGATTGTGAGTCCTCGCAGGCAGGGTCCTCTCTCCTCACCTACTGTATCCTCGCCCATCTCTTGTAGATTGTGAGTCCTCGCAGGCAGGGTCCTCTCTCCTCACCTACTGTATCCTCACCCATCCCTTGTAGACTGTGAGCCCTCGCAGGCAGGGTCCTCTCGCCTCTTGCATCAGTCTATGCTTTGTATTGTTCATGATTATGGTACTTTTTTTTTTTTTATTATTATTATGTATACCCCTTTACACATGTAAATCGCCGTGGAATAAATGTCACTATAATAAAGTGTAATTATAATCTTCAGGTTAAGAAAAAGCTAGAGGATGAGAAGGCTGAAGCAGAGCACATGCACCAAGTGATTGAGTCCACCCTGCAGGACACCCGTGATGAGAACGACGATCTCCGCAGAAAGATCCTGAGCTTGGAGGCTCAGGTGAAGGAGCTGAAGACGTTCTGTGATGATCTCCAGAGGGCAGAGACTCGGCTTAAGGACAGAATTGGCAGGATGGAAGTGAGTAACCTTTATTTACCATGTGTCTTCCTTCATTGAGGAGATGAAGCAATTCCAAAAGGTCGTACCTAGTGGTAAAATCTTTTCTTCTTCTCTCTTGAGGCCGAGCGGAAGATGATGGAGGAGTCTCTCGGAGAAGCCACAGATCAGGGCCAGGAGTTTGCCACAGCGAGAAGAGAACTGGAGAACAGACTGGACGAGGCTCAGAGGAACCTGAAGCGCCTGACCTTGGAGTATGAAGAGCTGCAGGAGTGTTATCAGGAGGAGATAAAGCAGAAGGACCAGCTGAAGAAGACCAAGAACGAGCTGGAAGAACAGAAGAGGCTGCTGGACAAGTCTATGGATAAACTGACCAGACAGGTAAAGGATGGCTGGGGTAGTCACTGCATGTGAAGGATAAGGGACTCTTCCCTGACCACGGCCTCTTCTCTCAGCTGGACAGTATGTCACAAGAGTCCCGGGACTCTCTGGAGCTATTGCAGATGCAGTTAGAAGACTACAAGGAAAAGGCTCGTAAGGAGATTAGCGACTCGCACAAACAAGCCAAGGAAAAGGCAGCTGAAGCCGAGAGACTGCAGATAAATGTCAGCCGGCTGCAGGAAGAGGTAATGAGCCTCCAGTGTATACCTGTGAACGGGGGGGGTCACAGTGATATGATGTATAACACTATATACCCTCAGATGCAGCGGCTGAAGCTGGCTCATCAAGAAAGCCAAGCGGAGAAGGAGAGTGCAGAGCTGGACAAGGAGCTGGTCAGCCAGAGGCTACAGAGCCTGGAGCAGGACATCGAATCCAAGAAACGAGTCCAAGATGACCGCTCACGACAGGTGAAAGTGCTGGAGGTGAGTGCCAGGGTGGAATGTGGGCAGGAGGGAGAGTATTGTGCCGACATTGTGGGGGCGTCAAAGAGGAGCAGTGTCCCCCAGGAGTAAAGTATCTCTGCTCGGTTTAGTTTAGCCTTCTTAGTATAACCTAGTACACATTGGACTGCTCCTCCCAGATCTGGCATTGTGAAGACACGGCTCTGTATAATGATGTTACTCTGTACAGGACAAGGTGAAGCGTCTGGAGGTGGAGCTCGATGAGGAGAAGAATTCTGTAGAGCTTCTCACTGACCGGGTGAACCGCAGCCGGGACCAGGTAAGGCTGCCGCACGTAGGACTGCGCCATATCACCATGTGCATGAACGCCACTGTGGTGAATCGTGACCTGAACCTGGCAGCTCCACAGCGCCTCCTGTTAAACCCAGGTCAGTCAGAGAACTGCCTGAGGATAAAGAAGGGCCGCAGCTGCCCTGCCTGTGCTGGTTTATTAAGGCACCTCTCAGTGAGTGTGGTATATGTCTTCTAGCCCGCAGCTAGAAGCCCATATAATCTCCTCCACTCCGTCACTGATAGAGACCCCGAATAACCCCAAGCACAAATGCTGCCACCAGCTTCTCGTTTAATATAAGTCCGGTCCGTGGTCGGGCTTATATTGGGTCAGAAACCAACCCAGGTAGTGTTAAATCAGCACACGGACGTGGGAATCGTGATCAAGATAAAAAGAGCAACTCAAGATTAAATTTATATATTTAATCACCCTAATGGTACACTAGATATTAATATTTACAGTTATTATTCAGATGTTACAAATATTACAGTCAGATATGCCAATAAAAGGAGGAATGGAATACACAGAATTACATACACATGTGAGCAGTTACCTTAGTGCTGATGGCACCACAAGGGCGGCGTGACACCAATCTGTTCCTTGGGTAATCTCTGGCCTTGGTGGAAAAATGCTCATTCAGAAGAAATACCCGGTGGAGATGGGGCAGATGAGTTTTATACATCATGGGCTGCCCCTGTCTCCACCCATCTTACACCTCTGGGCTGTCTCACAACTCCCACCCCTCTGAGGGGAGATATGGACACCCGGATTCCATAATGTTCCCTAGCCGTGTCCATCGGCATCACAGACGGAAGATAATACTTTCATATTTTTAGTTATGATTTTATCTTCGTCTGGATATGAAACATGACTATTCTGGTAGCAGCCTAGCAGCCAATATCCTGTTTAGATGGCTTACAGTTATCCTACATCCATGTGAATACCAGCCCTATTTCCGTCTTGATGTCACGATCATGGATCTACGCTTGCCATGTTCATAGACAGCACGGCTTATGAGATATTAAGGTTATAGTCACGGTGCCTTCCAGTCTGCCTGGGAAGAAAGAGACTTAAATTGGACGTGTCACCTTTTGGCATAACCCCAGTCCTGAGGAAGCTCCAATAACCTACCTGATTACCATATCAAAGTTAAGGATGAGTCCTGTTGTGTGGACAGTTGGCTTGTAGCTAGGTGCTAATTACTCTGCCATTTGTCAGATGAATGACTTCTGCCTTCCAGGGTGGGGGCTTATCTCTTTATGAGTGAGATGCCTTCAAATTGCTTTCTGGATGGAATATGGGGGATATGGCAATTCCTTACCAATATTCATCACAGCCACCAAGAAGCATGGCAGTGCAGGTGGAGACAACATCCACAATGTAACAAGTTACTTAATCCTGTTGAAGCAAAATGGCTTTCATCCGGCGTCTCCCGCATCTGCCCCTATCACATGCCAGCATGGATTTTTAAGGAATCTTGAGTAAAGCAGATTGATTGTTGGCACATTTCACGGTGAGCGCCATCGATCTCTGTATACTTCAGATTGGAGTGTTCTGCAGACACTATCTAAGGTTGAGCACCACTGATTAAAGGTGATAGTTCGTAACACACACAATAAATAAGGAAAAGGAGTAACCGATGGGTTAGTGCGGTTTTCATATCTCCTGAATAAGCAACCTTAACATCTGCTAATCCAGAAGTGTCCAGTAATGTGAGATCTCAACATCCGGACAGACACCAGATTCAGCTCACCAGATCGATGTGTGGTTTTGTAACTAGAATGGTAAAATGTGATGGATTCACAATAGACATAATAGGAGGTGGTGAGCAGAAGGCTACGGAGGAAGACATTACCCTGAAGGGGCACAAGGGTAAAGCTGTGGGGGATGACAAAACCAAAAAGAGGAGGACGACATCCAGGAAGAGCAAGGGGTAGACTGATAGGAGGCATTGTAGAAGACAACAGCACTTTACACAGGCTATTCGTCACTCTTGGTGGTGATGATGCCTCATGTTTGTCCTCTTCATCATCCTGTCCACAGAGGTGGTGATGGTGCTTCATGTTTGTCCTCTTTATCATCCTGTATACAGAGGTGGTGATGATGCCTCATGTTTGTCCTCTTTATCATCCTGTATACAGAGGTGGTGATGATGCCTCATGTTTGTCCTCTTTATCATCCTGTATACAGAGGTGGTGATGATGCCTCATGTTTGTCCTCTTTATCATCCTGTCCACAGAGGTGGTGATGATGCTTCATGTTTGTCCTCTTTATCATCCTGTCCACAGAGGTGGTGATGATGCCTCATGTTTGTCCTCTTTTCATCCTGTCCACAGAGGTGGTGATGATGCCTCATGTTTGTCCTCTTTATCATCCTGTATACAGAGGTGGTGATGATGCCTCATGTTTGTCCTCTTTATCATCCTGTATACAGAGGTGGTGATGATGCCTCATGTTTGTTCTCTTTATCATCCTGTCCACAGAGGTGGTGATGATGCTTCATGTTTGTCCTCTTTATCATCCTGTCCACAGAGGTGGTGATGATGCTTCATGTTTGTCCTCTTTATCATCCTGTCCACAGAGGTGGTGATGATGCCTCATGTTTGTCCTCTTTTCATCCTGTATACAAAGGTAGTGATGATGCCTCATGTTTGTCCTCTTTATCATCCTGTATACAGAGGTGGTGATGATGCCTCATGTTTGTCCTCTTTATCGTCCTGTCCACAGAGGTGGTGATGATGCCTCATGTTTGTCCTCTTTATCGTCCTGTCCACAGAGGTGGTGATGATGCCTCATGTTTGTCCTCTTTATCGTCCTGTCCACAGATGGAGCAGTTACGGGCCGAGCTGATGCAGGAGAGGACCAGCCGCCAGGACCTGGAGTGTGATAAGATCTCCCTGGAGAGACAGGTGGGGGCTTTATTCCTAGTAGCTGTGCATGTCAGCTATTCTAGACCTGAAAGGATACTAAAATATTTGGGTTGGGGTTATTCATACCTATTCGTCACCAATAACAAACTTAATGCAAGTCAATGGGGAACTTGAGCATTTTGCTTTGAGTTCTACATTGACTTCCATTTGGTTGCTTATTCATGATAAATACTGGACTTGTTCATGGTATTTGGTATGAAGAGCCCTGACCCGGTTACTGTCGTATTCGCTCATCACTAGTTATCACTCGAGTCCACCTGCAGATGGCAGTAATGCTCAGGAAATGTCCGGCATCATCACATACATATGACTATAGTGAATGCATTACGTGTCCTCCCTTATTATATCTCCAGCTGTAAGTGAGAGATCTCCTACCCAGGTGATCTGCTGACAATGATCCATTCCTGTGAGAGGCATCGCTCCCAGGATACTGTTTGATTATATAAAAGTAGCGGTCCAACAATTTGCAGTTATTGCATCCCAAGTATGTTTTATGGGAAGGTGCCTACTTTGCTTTTATAGTGATCTATAATGATCTCATTTTGCCTTTTAGAATAAAGATTTAAAGAACCGTGTGACGGGAATGGAGGGTCAGCAGAAGCCCAGCTCCAATGTGTCCCTGCTGGAGGCCAAAGTGCAGGAGGTGCAGGAGCGTCTGCAGCAGGAGGAGAGGTACCGGCAGCTCCACACTATGGTGTATGGCTCAGTAATGCTGCCAGTCTTCTCAGCAGCTCTGACAATCACTTTAGGTCCTGATACATGAGGTTTATAGTAGAAATCATTAGAATCAGTAACATTTATGATGTGATCCTTTTTCCCCAGGGAGAAGAACACATTAATGTCAGCAAACCGTAAGCTGGAGAGGAAACTAAAAGAGCTGAACATTCAGCTGGAGGATGAGCGACTCCAAATCAATGACCAGAAGGACCAGGTGGGACACGTGACCCCTCATAATAAATCGCCATACCGGCCATACAACACACTAGTTATTATCTTCTATTTTGTCTTAGCTCAATCTGAAGGTAAAGGCCTTGAAGAGACAGATGGATGAGGCTGAGGAAGAGATCGAGCGTCTGGAGGGGATGAAGAAGAAAGCTCAACGAGAGCTGGAAGAACAGCATGAGGTCAACGAGCAGCTCCAGAGTCGCTTGAAGTCCCTGGAGAAAGAGTCCCGGTAAGAAGCGCACATCCCAGTGTCACTGCTGCGTAACGTCTTGTACTAAAGTCTTATGTGATATAAATGCATGTGAGTTGGTATACAGAAGCTTCACCCCCAGCCTGGTCATTAGTGTCCAGATACAAGGTCAGCAGACACACGATGTAGGGAAAGATTTTGCTTCCAAGCTTTCTCCTAACATTCACCTTTTGTGACTTCTCACAGACGTAAGCCACTCCGTCCTGCCGCAGATGATGATGACCTCAGCTCTGATGGTGACTATGATCGATCGTACGATCCCAGCTCCATAACCTCGCTTCTCACAGAGAGTAACCTCCAGACCAGTTCTTGCTAACCATGTGCCAGAAGACCGGCTCAACGGCTGGACATGACGCTGACCGCTGTGCTGCCTTGTGTGGATTCCTGAGCATTACATGAAGCCTGAAGGAGCAGACTGGTCCCTTGTGATTGTTTCTGCTGTGTGATGCTGCACCTCAGACACAGCAGTGTTGTGCTGTACAGGTGTATGGAGAATGTAGCCCACCGTGCCTTTCCGGGCAGTATATCCACTGCAGCCAGAGCCCTGAGTCTATGGACACCGCTTACCTGAAACTGCACTCTACATCGGTAGAGCCCGTCCAGCTGCGTTTGGCCCTACTTCTGACCCTTTGTGCCTCAGTAGGGACCTTTTTAAGGTGCTAGATGCCATGTATCCAGCTACATCCAACGAGTGCCTCAATACCGCTGCGCTATTGACTGACGAGACCAGACGAGTCTCCTCTGTTGTCTGTACTTATGTTTTCCTACCTGAGCCACATGTTGCACGTTTGTAGTTTTGTATTGGAGTGTGTGGGATGACCGTACAATCCATGTTATTATGCAGCACAGGGCACAAATTAATGTATGGGTGAAGGGGTAAGCACATTCCCACATGATCTACATCTCTACATGCCATATGAAGAAAAGACATTATAAAAAAAAAAAGCATATATAATCTATCACCAGAGCGAGGTGGGGGCTGCATGTTTTGCTCCTCTCCGGAGTCACGCTCCCTATGAATGCATGGTGTTTCTGACCAGAGCGGCTTCTGTCTTATCTACACAGTAATGATAAATATTCTGGGATACCCTTTTTTTTTTTTTTTTATATATCTCCGGAGCGCTTCACTGTTGTATAATTCACCATAAAATAAAGGACTGCTGATTATTTTTTTTTTACATGTTGATTGCCAGATGATATAGACAGTTTGGACTGTGAGTACGATTTGATATAAAATCTATTGTGTCCTGCAGTTCAGTCATCTCCACAGGTTTCCATCATGGTGCACAGATTAAAGCAGCGGCCATAGTGGAGATGGAATACGTGACAATGCCATACATGCGCTTTAGTTACATTGCCTCAAAAAATTACAAAATTGTAAAACAAATGATAAAGAATGTATTTATTGTGTAAAATCAAGAAACAAAAGAAAGTGATATCAGTTTATACTTTTATTTATGCTGTATGAGAAATGCTATAAAGAAAAATATAAAATCTAATTCAAAAATAGATGGTGACATGTCAATGACTCGTGCGTGCTCTCTGTAGGGAAATTCTCATGTTGTGGTTTCTTAGACTGTTGCCGATTTTTGCATAGCTAGTGTTGGTTTACCACAATTTAAAAGTAGAATGTCCGCCACTAAACCAACAAATATATATAGAAAAAGACGCCAAATAGAACAGAGACGCATCAACGGGAAAACTGCCACATAACCTGTCCATCACTACACAACAATGGTAACATCAGTGGGATGACGCCTTTCTGTTCCTAGAGATCGGCGGTGACCTCACTAGAGCTCGGCGGTGTCTTGCACCCACCTCTCAGCACGTGACTTGGGGTTGCGCCTGCAAGGATTAATCTATCTCCTCTCACTTAATCCAGCACTCGACCTCTGTCCTATGCTGAAAGGGAGCATCAATCACACCCCGACTCCAACCGCGCACCCTGCTTCACACACGCTGACACCACCCACCGAACAGAAAGGGGCGATGAGTCCCCTAAACTACCTATCTGAAAATCAACAGAATCACACCCTCTCAAGGGTTATGGGCTCTTTAAATACAAGGTTCAAATTTATTAAAATTTTAATCTTGAATAGAAAAGTTACAATGCTTACAAAAAAAAAGTGACATACAAATATGCATAACATTTATAAAATAAAAGGGAGAGAAACTTACAGAAAAACCTAAACTTTCTGTTTTTCCCGTTCCCTAATGGGAAAGGAAGAAAATGGAATGTGGATCACGGCAGTGTTCCAGTTGCCCCAAAATGTGTGAACCATGAACTTTAGCCTGGAGAGTCCAGTTAAAGGCTCAGCCTGGAGATCAGATTTGTAGACCAGCCTTCCATTTTAATTTTCTGGTCATCATAATGGGAGACCCAGACAATGGGGTTTAGGGCACTGCCCTCCGGAGGTCACACTAGGTACTACAAGTTTGTAGACACCGCCCCCTCCGCTTATAAACCCCTACCGCAGGGAACATCCTCAGTTTTAAACTTAGTGTGCTCGGAGGATCACGCTTTGCTTGCACTTCACTGCATTCTCACAACTTACGTGATGGCGTCTGAAGACAAGGTAAAATGGTTCCGGTCGGGACCTGCGACAGCCTCCCCGCTCACCCTTGTGGAACACGCTGGTGGAGGTACCGGAGGGCCTAGAGCCTGGACACTTTGTGTTCTCCCGGTACGCTGTTGCGCTCCTCTCCATCCCTCTCTGGGGGGCTCTGGAGAGTGGGAGATGGGAGCCTTGCACAGCTCCGCTCCGTCTGAGGCCTCCCTAAATGGTGCTTACAGACCGGACTGGAGCCAGCCCAGTCCGAGGCCTCCCTAAATGGTGCTTACACTCCGGACTGGTGCTGAACCCCCGTCCGAGGCCTCCCTAAATGGTGCTTACAGACCGGACCGGCACTGAGGCACTCTGTGTCTCCTGTGTGCCTGGGGGTAGTGTCTGGCACTTTGTGTGCCCTGACACTCAGACCGCGCGTTACTCTCGAGTCCGCGGTTCTGGAGGTGTACCCCGTGCTGGGGTCACCCTGGCTGACCGCCCTGTGTGTTGCAGGGGCTGAGGCTATAGGCTGCGGATGTGTGTTGGTGCATGCAGTCTGTGTGATGTATTTTACATTACTTCCCGCGCTGCGGGCTCTGGCGCCTTAATACTGAGGCTGCTTGGAGGATAGGAAGCAGCCCGTGCGGTGACGTCATTGATGGGCGTGTGTGTGTGCTTCCCGCATGTTTTCGGCGCCGCCCACGGTTTCACTGTCGGCGGCCATCTTTACCTCACTTCCCGGCTGGGAACTGTATGCAGCGTGCGTCTGCACTCCAGAGGAGACCGGAAACTCTCGCGGAGGTCACACACACACACACCGCTTCCTCCTACCGCTTCGCTGCGGTCGGTAAGCCACTGGGATTCCCGGTTTTTGTCTGCACAATTTGGCTTATTTTCCCCTACTGTGGCGATGTCCTCAGTTAGGAAGCGTGCTGCTAAGGCGGCAGAGGCCACCATTACCTGTGCTACATGCAATGGGACTCTGGTGGAGGGGTCCTGCAATAACTGCGGACGCCCAGAGGCCCGGACTGACACTGCTGAGACGGCAGCTCCGGTGCTGTACCCTGAGGTGCAGGTGATCCCAGGACCATGGGAAACTCAGAATAAGATCAATGAATCTCTGTTGTCCCAACTGTCCTCCATGTCGCAGTCCCTGGAGGCACTCAATAGGAGACTGGAAAGCCCAGCTACTCCTTCCAGTTACCCCCGGGTGTCTCCCTCTTCTGCTGTGAGACCCCCTAAGCGGGCTCGTCGTGAGGATTCACCCGAGCTCCAGGCTCTCTCTGAGGAGGAGCATTCCTCTGATGGTGAGGAGGATGATGGGGGTTCAACTTTCGGGTCTGTGTCTGAACCACCAGACGGGGTGGAGGATCTGGTGTCCTCTATTAACGAGACCTTACGTCTCGTGACACCCCCTGAGGAGGTGACTGTACACCCGAAGGAGGTCTATCAATGGCTGCGGCCGGAGGCTAGACCAAGTGGCTCCTTCATGGACCACACTAACTTTGGAAGGGTGATTAGAGCTCCCAGGTTACATCCTGGGCGGCGTTATGTCCGTAAACCCAAGGACAATCGCTTCCCCTTCCCCCAGGAGGTGCTTCAGGAGTGGTCGCAGTCCCCGAAGGTGGACGCTTCCATGACCAGGATTGCTGCACGCTCCCTTTTCTCTGCCTCTGATAGCTCCTCGCTGAAGGATGCAACTGATAGACAGGTCGAGCAACTCGCCAAGTCTTCCTATGAGGCTGTGGGGTCTTCATTTGCCCCTAATTTTGCCACGGTCTGGACCTTACAAGCGATTACTACCTGCTTGGATGGTATCACTGACCTGGCAAGGTCCAGTCCAGAGGTCCTGGCGCTTACCGAAAGGGCAAGGGCCTATGCGGACTACGCCAGGACGGCGACTTTGGAAACTGCCACTCGCTCAGCTGTGGCTTCGGCCAATGCTATTGCGATTCGCAGGTTGTTGTGGCTGCGTCTTTGGGACTCAGATGCCACATCTAAGAAGATTTTGCAGAATCTTCCGTTTGCTGGTGACAGGCTTTTTGGTACCGAACTGGACAAGCTGATAAAGGATTCTGCTGAGTCTAAGATCCCGCAGAATAAGCCTAAGCCGCGGTATTCCGTTAAGAGGAACCCAAAGCAGTGGTCCTTTCGCTCCAGCTCACAGTCATCAGCACCGTCCGCTCGCACGGACCGAGGGGGCAAGCCCGCTTCTCAGTGGCGCTCTATGAGTCGTCCAAAGAAGTCGGCGGGGGCAGCGGCTGCCGCTCCCAAACCCGCCTCTACATGACTCGCTCTCCCTTCCTGCCTCCCCACAGGTGGGGGGCCGCTTGTCTCGTTTTCAAGACAGGTGGCTACTTCACGTTCAAGATCAGTGGGTTCGAGACGTGGTCTCGCGAGGTTACAGGATAGAGCTGACGTCAAAGCCGATACCCCGATTCCATCGGTCGGTCCCATCCCCAGAAAAGGCTCAGGCCTTTCACCTGGTGTTGGAGAGTCTCCGCAGGGACGGAGTGGTGGTCCCGGTGCCTTCAGGGGAGAGGTTTCGGGGTTTTTACTCCAACCTCTTCATTGTCCCAAAGAAGGACGGATCCTTCCGCCCGGTTCTGGACCTAAAGTTGTTCAACCATCACGTGTTGGTTCGGAAGTTCCGTATGGAATCACTGCGATCCGTGATCGCAGCTGTGTCACAGGGGGACTTCCTAGCGTCCATAGATATTCGGGACGCTTATCTTCACGTGCCCATTGCACCGGCTCATCAGCGCTGGTTGAGATTCGCAGTGGGGGAAGAACACTTCCAATTTGTGGCGCTGCCGTTCGGGTTGGCCTCGGCACCGCGGGTGTTCACAAAAGTGATGGCCTCCATGATGGCTCTCCTGCACGTGCAGGGGCACGCCGTAATACCCTATCTGGACGACCTACTGGTCAGGGCGCCATCAGAACACCTTTGTCGGCAAAGCCTGGAGGTAACCATGAAGTCCCTGGAACAGTTCGGGTGGCTTATCAATATCCAGAAGTCGACCCTGGTTCCGACCCAGTCACTGACATATCTGGGCATGGACTTCCACACGGACTCGGCCCTAGTGTCTCTGCCACGAGTCAAACAGATGGCGATCCAATCAGGAGTGCAAGCAGTCCTCCTGTCACCACAATCATCCCTACGGGTCTTGATGAAGTTGGTGGGGCGCATGGTAGCTGCAATAGAGGCAGTACCTTTTGCGCAGTTTCGCCTCCGTCCTCTCCAGCTGGAGATTCTTCGCAGATGGGACAAGAGGACGATCTCTCTGAATCGACTGGTGACAATTTCCCAACCGACCAGGGATTCCCTGCAGTGGTGGCTCCAGCCGCACCATTTGTCACGGGGCCGGTCCTTCCTCAAACCGTCATGGTTAGTGGTGACCACCGACGCCAGTCTGACGGGCTGGGGTGCGGTGTTCTTACACCACAGGGCTCAAGGACTCTGGACTCCGTCGGAGTCGGCGTTGCAGATCAACGTGCTGGAGATCAAGGCGGTCTATCTGGCGCTCCTGGCGTTTCAGAAATGCCTGTCAGGTCAGCCCATTCGGGTTCAGTCCGACAATGCGACGGCCGTCGCCTATATAAATCATCAGGGAGGGACCAGAAGTGCTCAGGCCCTCGCCGAAGTCCACCGCATTCTATCTTGGGTGGAGGACAACGACTGCCTGATCTCCGCAGTTCACATCCCAGGGGTCGAGAACTGGGAGGCCGACTACCTGAGCCGGCAGGGGATGGACGCCGGAGAGTGGTCTCTTCATCCAGACGTCTTCCAGGACATCTGCAGCAGATGGGGCACTCCGGACGTGGATCTGATGGCCTCGTGGCTGAATCATCAGGTGCCGCAATACATGGCGAGATCATGGGATCCTCAGTCTCTGGGGGCAGATGCCCTGATCCTGAGTTGGTCCAGATTCCATCTTCCGTATGTGTTCCCGCCTCTGGCTCTGATTCCCAGGGTTCTGTGGAAGATCAGGTCGGAGTGCAGGGTAGCCATTCTAGTGGCTCCAGATTGGCCCAGGAGGTCCTGGTATCCGGACCTGTGGCGACTGTCAGGCGGACTCCGGTGGGCTCTTCCAGAACGCGCAGATCTGCTCGCGCAAGGCCCATTCTTCCACCTCAATTCCAGGGCCCTCAGATTGACTGCATGGCTCTTGAAGCCTGGCTGCTGACGCCCAGGGGCTTCTCTCCTACGGTGGTTGCCACCATGACTCGGGCTAGGAAGCCTGTTTCCAGGAAGATGTACCACAGAACGTGGAAGATTTTCTTCACCTGGTGTGCCTCGGGTGGTCGCTCCCCGTGGCCCTTGTCCATTCCGACATTGTTGGCTTTCCTTCAGTCGGGGCTGGAATTGGGATTGTCCCTAGGCTCTTTGAAGGGTCAAGTGTCAGCTCTTTCAGTGCTGTTTGACAAGCGCTTGGCGCTCCTTCCCAAGGTCCGTCAGTTTCTCCAGGGAGTCTCTCGGGTGGTCCCGCCCTACAGGCGACCACTGGACCCTTGGGACCTTAACATGGTCCTGGCGGCGCTACAGAAACCGCCGTTTGAGCCACTGAGAGACATTTCCCTGTCTCGTCTGTCCCAGAAGGTGGTATTTCTGGTGGCGATTACGTCTCTGAGAAGGGTCTCAGAATTGGCTGCACTTTCGTGCAAGTCACCCTTCCTGGTGGTTCACCAAGATAAGGTGGTGCTACGCCCGCGGCCAGAATTCTTACCAAAGGTGGTTTCCACTTTTCATCTGAACCAGGAGATTGTTCTCCCATCATTTTGCCCCGCTCCCGTTCATCAGGTTGAGCGCGATCTCCATACTCTGGATCTCGTGAGGGCTGTACGCATTTATGTGTCCAGAACGGCCTCCTTCCAGAATTCGGATTCTTTATTTGTCCTGACGACAGGTCGCTGTAAGGGGTCCGCGGCATCGAAGTCAACCTTGGCCAGATGGATCAAGGCTCCCATTCAGGAGGCCTACCGGTCTTCTGGTTTGCCTCTCCCGGTGGGATTGAAAGCTCACTCTACCAGAGCTGTCGGTGCCTCCTGGGCTTTGCGACATCGAGCTTCTGCTCTACAGGTGTGTCAGGCAGCCACATGGTCTAGCCTGCACACTTTCTCTAAGCACTATATGGTGCATGCCCATGCCTCTGCGGATGCAAGTTTGGGCAGGCGGGTCCTCCAGGCGGCGGTTGCCCACCTTTGAGGGGGACCATGTGTTATCCGTCTTTGAGGAACTCTTCCCGCCCTGGGGTATTGCTTTAGGACATCCCCATTGTCTGGGTCTCCCATTATGATGACCAGAAAAAAGAGAATTTTGTTTACGTACCGTAAATTCTTTTTTCTTTAATCATCAATGGGAGACCCAGCACCCACCCAGTTGTTCCGTTGCATGTTTTGCATTTGATCTGTTCCCTGTTGGGACAGTGTTCTTCCGGGTTGTTGGACCGTCTGTGCACGGTTTCTTTCCCGATGTTTCGGGTGTGGTTTCTTTGTCTCCTCGCAGCTTATGGACCAAACTGAGGATGTTCCCTGCGGTAGGGGTTTATAAGCGGAGGGGGCGGTGTCTACAAACTTGTAGTACCTAGTGTGACCTCCGGAGGGCAGTGCCCTAAACCCCATTGTCTGGGTCTCCCATTGATGATTAAAGAAAAAAGAATTTACGGTACGTAAACAAAATTTCTTTATTCTGATTCTGGGACTATGATTGGGCCCTCACTAATTTAGACATGAACACATTATTTTTAAAAATGCTCTTTTGTCTTAACGCATTCTCTTTCCCACAGTACATATTTAGTTTTTTTGTTTTCAGACACAAAAACGTTGCTTGCAGCGTTTTTGTGTCGGGGCAAAAATCGGATAAAATCGTATCCTCCCGGCTCCGGCACCCCCTAACATGGGAGTCTATGGCGTCGGATCTGGGAGCCGGACACCAGCTGCTAGAGTTTTTTATTAACGAGCGTTGCTAAACTTCAACACCTGGAGCTGTCCCCTGCAGAGATTTCAGGACCACGGCTAGCTAGCTGCGATCTGCCGAATCCGGCAGAAAATGGGACCAGAGGGCATATTTTTCTCTGGTTCTGTTTCAAAATCAGGTCTGGGGCTGTCCGTTGTGAATCGGACAGCCCCAGACCTGACCTTGCTGTGATGTGAAACCAGTCAAAGGCATAAGAGATGTGAAATAGTTCCACTCTGTGCTTTCTCAGGAGGGCTTCCTGGGGAGACTAGTCCCTGTGACTGGAAAGATAACTTTGGGCTCAAGATAGCATAAGTAGTGATCTCTGTGTAGTGCTGCAGAATTTACTAATTAACTGCTGGGTGTCCATTCCCTCAGATACATAATTCACTACAGGCACAGACCTCACTGAGAACGTCTCCTATCATCACTAGAGATCAGACATCACTGAGAACGTCTCCCATCATCACTAGAGATCAGACATCACTGAGAACGTCTCCTATCATCACTAGAGATCAGACATCACTGAGAACGTCTCCTATCACTAGAGATCAGACATCACTGAGAACGTCTCCTATCATCACTAGAGATCAGACATCACTGAGAACGCCTCCCATCATCACTAGAGATCAGACATCACTGAGAACGTCTCCTATCATCACTAGAGATCAGACATCACTGAGAACGTCTCCCATCATCACTAGAGATCAGACATCACTGAGAACGTCTCCCATCATCACTAGAGATCAGACATCACTGAGAACGTCTCCCATCATCACTAGAGATCAGACATCACTGAGAACGTCTCCCATCATCACTAGAGATCAGACATCACTGAGAACGTCTCCCATCATCACTAGAGATCAGACATCACTGAGAACGTCTCCCATCATCACTAGAGATCAGACATCACTGAGAACGTCTCCTATCATCACTAGAGATCAGACATCACTGAGAACGTCTCCCATCATCACTAGGGATCAGACATCACTGAGAACGTCTCCTATCATCACTAGAGATCAGACATCACTGAGAACGTCTCCCATCATCACTAGAGATCAGACATCACTGAGAACGTCTCCCATCATCACTAGAGATCAGACATCACTGAGAACATCATCATCACTAGAGATCAGACATCACTGAGAACGTCTCCTATCATCACTAGAGATCAGACATCACTGAGAACGTCTCCTATCATCACTAGAGATCAGACATCACTGAGAACGTCTCCTATCATCACTAGAGATCAGACATCACTGAGAACGTCTCCTATCATCACTAGAGATCAGACATCACTGAGAACGTCTCCTATCATCACTAGAGATCAGACATCACTGAGAACGTCTCCTATCATCACTAGAGATCAGACATCACTGAGAACGTCTCCTATCATCACTAGAGATCAGACATCACTGAGAACGTCTCCTATCACTAGTGTTCAGCGGTGACATCACTGAGAAAGCCAACTGAGCACAGCAAAGTCTGTAGCCAGTGACTGAAGTGTCCCAACCTGGGTATCTTCCAGCCGAATCCTAGGATTCTAGGCTGAACTGCTGTAGAATATGATCCAGAATATGCTATAGAACAGGGGTCTCAAACACGTGGCTTCACTATGCGGCCCGCGGCACCTTGGACAACTTAATGATGCATCGCCCCAGTGCAGGGGGCCGCTGTAGTCCCTGCTGTGTGATGACTTCCGTCCGCGGCACTAACAAGCTCTACCACTCAGCAAGATCAATGCAAGCTGCCAGCCAATGAGAGGTCTGCAGCTGATAGTGGACTATGACGTCACATGCGGGTCTCTGGCTGGCAGATTGTATTGAACTTGCTGAGCAACAGAGCTTGTCTGAGTGGCGGCTGGAGGAAGTCATAGCACAGCGGAGGCAGCAAGTCAGCATAGCGGGGACCGTGGCGGCCCCCTGCACTGGAGCGATGCATCATTAAAGTGTGAAAGTGTGAGTGAGGATATTTGTATAAGAAAGTGTGTATGAGGATGTGTGTGGGTTTGTGTGAGTGTGAATGAGTGTGTATGTGAGTGTGTAAAAAGAAGATAAAACAGGATGGGGGGCATCACTATAAAAGTAGATCAGGATTGGGAACATACCTAGAAAAGGGGATCAGGATGGGGGACCTCACTACAAAATGGGTCCAGGATGGGGGGGACATCACTACTAAAGGGGATCGGGATGTCGGACATAACTACTAAAGGGGATCTGCATGGTGGACATGACTAGAAAAGGGAATCAGGATGGGGGACATCACTAGAAAAAGGGATCAGGATGGGGGTCATCACTAGAAAAAGGGATCAGGATGGGGAACATCCCTAGAAAAAGGGATCAGGGTGGGGGACATCACTAGAAAAAGGTATCAGGATGGGGGACATCCCTAGAAAAAGGGATCAGGATGGAGGACATCAGTAGAAAAAGGGATCAGGATGGGGGACATCCCTAGAAAAAGGGATCAGGATGGAGGACATCACTAGAAAAAGGGATCAGGATGGAGGACATCACTAGAAAAAGGGATCAGGATGGGGGACATCACAACAAAAGGGGATCAGGATGGAGGACATCAGTAGAAAAAGGGATCAAGATGGAGGACATCAGTAGAAAAAGGGATCAGGATGGAGGACATCAGTAGAAAAAGGGATCAGGATGGGGGACATCACTAGAAAAAGGGATCAGGATGGGGGACATCCCTAGAAAAAGGGATCAGGATGGAGGACATCAGTAGAAAAAGGGATCAGGATGGGGGACATCACTAGAAAAAGGGATCAGGATGGAGGACATCACTAGAAAAAGGGATCAGGATGGGGGACATCACAACAAAAGGGGATCAGGATGGAGGACATCAGTAGAAAAAGGGATCAAGATGGAGGACATCAGTAGAAAAAGGGATCAGGATGGAGGACATCAGTAGAAAAAGGGATCAGGATGGAGGACATCACTAGAAAAAGGGATCAGGATGGGGGACATCAGTAGAAAAAGGGATCAGGATGGGGAACGTCCCTAGAAAAAGGGATCAGGATGGTGGACATCAGTAGAAAAAGGGATCAGGATGGGGGACATCACTAGAAAAAGGGATCAGGATGGAGGACATCAGTAGAAAAAGGGATCAGGATGGAGGACATCACTAGAAAAAGGGATCAGGATGGAGGACATCACTAGAAAAAGGGATCAGGATGGGGGACATCAGTAGAAAAAGGGATCAGGATGGGGAACGTCCCTAGAAAAAGGGATCAGGATGGGGGACATCACTAGAAAAAGGGATCAGGATGGGGAACGTCCTAGAAAAAGGGATCAGGATGGGGGACATCACTAGAAAAAGGGATCAGGATGGGGAACGTCCCTAGAAAAAAAGATCAGGATGGGAGACATCAGTAGAAAAGGACATTACTACAGGATGGGGACTTTACTACAAGAAGGGGATAAGGATTTGTACTTTACTACATTGAGCAAAAAATTCTGGTATTACTAAAAATATCACTTAGTCCTACAAGGGATGCGGCCCCCGCTATAAATAATTTTCTATGTGCGGCCCACCAACCCAGCCGAGCTTGAGACCCCTGCTCTATACATTTATTTGGATCCATCCAACGTGTTTCGGAGCCTGCTATGCTCCTTCATCAGGGAGTGTACTTATACAGCGTGGACCGATGACGCATTGTCCCTGAAAAAACACCTGTAATGATGACATCTGACCACTAGATGTCAGTGACACTCATTATTGTCTACATTTTATTAAATGTTAACAAACCAATACTTGAATAATTTTATGTATGCTGTGATGCAAATAATAGATGAACTGTGCAGTGAAAACGTAATTTTGCTGCTTGATTGCATCATTGCTCTGTCTCTCAAGCTGAGGGGGAAAAATTTTCCCTGACCGGTCCAATGAGTTAGTTTGGGTCATCTAGGTGTTTAGACCAAGCTAAATGACTAGTCTCTATGGGACGTGTCAGTGAGGCCATATAATAAAAGACGGCACTCACCGGGTACTTTTGCTGGTGTCACTTTATTCGAATTAGCGGTGATACATGGTGCAGGGAGGGGGTTGCTGAGCGGGTAACGGGTCTTTAATCAGATCTGAGGTTGAGAATACCTTTAAATCCTTTTCACAATGGAAGCAGAACCCAACATCTTCTAAAGTATCCTCCCAACCCGTAGAAGACTCAGCTAAATCGGAAGAAGGTGGACCTTCAGGGGCATCCTCTGCATCCTCTTAAGACAATGATTATGGTAGAGGTCACTGCTTCTCTGTAGACAAAGTTGGAAATTTGGTTAAAGCCTTAAGGTCCACAATGGGTATCGAGGAGGAGAAAACTCAACTGTCCAAACTTGATGTAATGTTCGGTGGGTTGGGGCAGAAGAAACATCATCCCTTTCAACTGGATAAAAGTATCCAGGCCCTTGTGGCTTAGGAGGGAAGAAGACTGAATAAGAAGGATGCTCCTAAAGACGTAAATATTCATTTGAGGAGGCATCTTGCTCCACTTGGGTATAAGGCCCCTAAATTGGATGTAGCAGTAGCTAAAGCTTCTACAAAGACTCTCTTCCATTCGAGGATATGGGGACACTGAAATATCCACTTGATAAGAAAGCAGATCTGTGCCTCAAAAATACTTGGGAATCGACTTTAGGAGGATTAAGACCAGGTATTGCAGCCATTTGTACAGCCAGATCCCTGATGGTTTGGCTGGACCAACTTGTGAGCCAGTTAAAAGACAAAGACCCCAGGGATGAGATCTTGGCCTCAATTCCAGTCATGCAGGGAGCTGCAGCATTCCTGGCAGACGCTTCGGCAGATTCTACCATCCTAGCGGCAACATCTGCGGCCTCATCCAATGCGGCCAGAAGGGCATTGTGGCTGAAGTGTTGGCCGTGAGACCTGCAGACAAAAAGCAAATTGAGTCTCCTTCCCTGTGAGGGGGATTTTCTGTTTGGAACGGCTCTTAATGATATCTTGGAGAAGGCAGGGGACAAATAGAAGACATTTCCTGATTTGTCCTTCGCATAATTGAAAAAGTTGTTTCGGAGCAGACGTTATTGCAGGAAGAGTTCCCCTAAAAAAGAACATTCCAACTGGACCGACCTGAAGAGAGGAGGAAAAGGCTTTATGTTTAAGGGACCCTCCCATGACACCAAGGAGGCTTCCAAGTGATGCCTTTTCCAGGTGGGAGGGACAACTCTCTCACTTCTTCCCAGCCTGGGTAAAGCTCTCCCCAAGCGGCCGGATTCTAGGCCTAATAAGAGCAGGTCTAAGATTGTGCTTTCCGGAGTTTCCCCCATTACGATTTCTAGCCACTCGGCCCAGGGCGGCTCAGGACGAACAACTGGCGCTGGAAGGCAAAGTCCAAAGTCTCCTGGACAAGGCAAGTGCTGATTCGGGTCCTGGTCCAGGAGGAGGGGAGAGGGTATTACTCTCCCCTCAGAGGGTATTACTCTCCCCTCAGAGTGTATTACTCTCCCCTCTTCCTGGTAAAGAAACCAGACCGTTCATTTTGAACAATTCTGAATCTAATGGTGCCTTCACACCTGGCGACGTCGCTAGCGACATCGCCGAAAAAGTGACGTATCAGCGATGTCGCTAGCGACGTCGCGCTGTGTAAACGAGCGGCGCGACCGCGTTTTATCGCTGGTCGCAGGTTGACAGGTTTACGGGAAGAACCGTAAACCTGTCAACCGGCGACCTGCGATAAGTCTGGATCGCGCCGTGTGACATCGCCAGAGCGATGTCGGCGGCGATCCAGCCTATACCGCAGCGTTGCTGCGGATCGCTCGCTGGGCTAAGCCCAGCCCAGCAAGCGATGTCACCGCCCGCGTCGCTGCGACATCGCCGGCCGCAGCGATGCTGTGTGACAGCTGGCCAGCGATGCCGGAAGCGAGCGGGCACCCGCGCATTGCTTCCGACATCGCTGGCCAGATCGTGCTGTGTGACTAAACAACCATCTAGATATTCCGACTTTCAAGATGGAGTGTATACGCTCTGCAATAAACTTGCTTTTTCCAGGCTGTTATATGGCAGTCCTCAATCTAAAGGATGCATACCATCATATCCCTATATGTGTCCAGTCCCGGCCATTCCTCAGGGTGGCGGTTCAGATGGGTTCATAACGCGAGAACTTTCAATAACAGGCTATCGCTCCAAGAATCTTTAGAAAAGTAATATTAGACATAACGACTCATCTTCGAGAGAAGCGGATTCTAATTGTTCCATATCTGGATGACTTCTTACTAATAGGGAGAACTAGATATATAACCTTGAAAGGCATTATATATTAACACCCCTGGCGAAAATATCACCCATCAGGGGGTAGTTTGCACAATCTCCATACAAACAGCAATTAATGAACTGGAGGAAACATGGAGTATATTGCAGTAAAAGTTTTTTTCTTTTATTAAATCACTAGATGGGTGCCCGATGCACAATGCATCGGGATTCTAGCAGAGCGAGTCTCTGACTCGCAATGGCCGCTTCGCGGCCAATGCTTCGCGCTGCTAAGGCGACTCGCCATGCCCGCTGCGCGGGCATAGCGAGTCGCCTTAGAGCGACTCGCAATGGCCGCTTCGCGGCCAATGCTTCGACTCGCCATGCCCGCTGCGCGGGCATAGCGACTCGCCGGCTCGCAATGGCCGCTGCGCGGCCAATGCTTCGTTCGTATCCACATGACGACAAAGGGGCACTCGCAGCATTCGCAATTATATAATAGATGTGTAAAACGTGTGATAAAAAGTGACAAGACTGCAGTTCTGAGATGCAACTCAAACCGGCATGTTATGACCAAAAAATAGAACAGCTGTACTTGACTGCTGACAATATGGGTTTTACAATGTACAAACAGGAGGTATTATAGTAGTACCAATACTGTGGGGAACCACATATAAATAAATAAAGTGCACCAAACAGGTAAAGAGATTTTCACCTTAACTGGTTCCCCAAGCCAGGTATAGGACTGTTTTAAACATACAAAGTTTTTACCCAAGTAAAGATAACAGCAACATCAGGCATAGTAATAGCTGAACATAGTAAAATGTACCAGGATCATACCTATAAGGTCAAAAACTGCGGGAGAGCAACCAGAGGGAGAGAGGGAGTAGGTCCTATGTCCCCTACATATGTTTCGCCCACACAGCTTCCTCAGGGAGAGGTCTGTAGTCAGTAGTGGACACCATGCCAGGACACCATCGGTGTCTTTATAGCGCTGTGAAACCCGGATGCGATGTAAAGCACTTCCGGGTTCACTGCTGCGTCACGCGCATGCGTGGTCTGTGCGTTGAAGCCCAGAGCGGCTCCCACTCACCGCGCATGCCCGCACCGTCATCCAGCATAGGGACGCGTCACCATATGTGCTGGGCGGATGGGCGGCGCTGGGGGGCGGGTACCACGGCCTCTTGAGACGCAGTACAGACCATGGCTGCAGAATTAACCATTTAGGAACACCCAGATATAATGTAGAAACAAAACACAAACTGAAAAGAAGAAATTCTGTATTATATCAATATGGGGAAATAGGAGAATCAGACCACATTAGCATGTAACTATCCACAGTAAGAAATTGAAATCTCTAGGATTCAGGTGATAGTCCTTAGTAGTAAGATTGGTTGATCTCCATCTCACTGTCCCGGCATGATCCAGTTTGTATGTTCCACATATGATGATCCAAGGGCAAGGACGCAGGAAAAGAGGCTTGTACACCATAAAGGTGAATAGGCAAGGTGTGTGCAATTAAAAACAACCTAAAAATAGAACCAGGAAAAAGAGTTAAAAACTGAAAAAGAAAGAAAGTGAAAACCAGATTATGACCTCAGAAACAGTCTCTCATAAATAAGGACCATAGGAGACATTCTCATTGAGCCCACTGGGGTAAGTGTACCCAACGTCACGATCCATTTAGTCTCCAGGCGGGCCAGTACCTTTTTTAGGTCACCTCCCCTATTGCCGCAACGTACCAAATCGATTCCACGGACCCTGAAGGAAGAGGGGTTGCACCCATGATGTTTGAAGAAGTGCTTCGGTATAGTTTTGAGTATAGTGGGATCTTTTGCGTCTTTCGCTGCGACAATGTCACGAACATGCTCGCGTGTGCGCACCCTTAATTCTCTCGACGTCAGACCCACGTAGATCAGAGGGCAGGCACATTGAGCAAAATATACCACATGTGTGGATGAGCATGATATCCTGTACCTGATCTCGAAATCACGTGAGCCGTCGGCCGAGTGAAAATGGGTTGCACGTTCCACATTGACGCAGGAGACGCAATGTCCACAAGGGTAACACCCCAAAATTGGTCCCCGAGACCCAAAAGGATTTGGCACATGCGGCACATAGTGGCTGTTGACCAACATATCACCAAGGTTTCTGGCGCGTCGTGGAGTCATAAATGGTCTATTAGGAATACATTTACTCAAAATAGGATCGGTGCGCAGGACCCCCCAGTGTCTCCCGAGAATGTCCCGCATGGTCTGCCACTCATGGTTATAAGTACCTACAAATCGCAATGTCGGTTCAAACTCAGGTTTTTTTGATTTCTGTTTCAGCAGAAGTTCTCTCGGCGTATGTTCCGCCCTCTGAAAACCACGTTTAATGCACCTGTTGGAATATCCACGGTCCCTGAATCTTTGCTTAAGGTCCACTGACTGACGCTCGAATCCCTCCTTGGTCGAACAGATCCGCTTCATCCTCAAAAATTGGCCGGTGGGGATGGCGCGTATGGTGGATGAACTGTGACCAGAAGAAGCATGTAACAGGGAGTTCACGGAAGTTGACTTCCTGTGGACGTCCGTCTGAATCAGACCGGAGCAATCCACCTCCAAAAAGACGTCCAGGAAGTCAATCTTTACCGGACTACACTTGTACGTTAATCTGATATTGTAACAGTTCATGTTAAGTTCTTGCATAAACATATCGAGCTGCTCCGCTGAACCCTGCCACACAAAGAGGACGTCGTCTATGTAGCGCATCCAGCACTGCACCTGGGCGCTGGCCCGCACGCCTCCGTCGCCAAAAAAGTATCTCTCCCAAAAACCAAGGAAGAGATTGGCGTACGAAGGCGCGCAGGCCGCGCCCATAGCCGTGCCGCGCTCCTGTAAATAGACGACGTCCTTAAACACGAAAGTGTTGTGGGTCAAGATAAAGCGGAGCAGCTCTAGAATAAACTCACCAAGGGCACCATCCACACCGCCAGATTCGAGGAAGAAGCGGACCGCATTCAGGCCATCAGTATGGCCAATGCAAGTGTAGAGGGATTCTACGTCAGCCGATGGTGTCCTGGCATGGTGTCCACTACTGACTACAGACCTCTCCCTGAGGAAGCTGTGTGGGCGAAACATATGTAGGGGACATAGGACCTACTCCCTCTCTCCCTCTGGTTGCTCTCCCGCAGTTTTTGACCTTATAGGTATGATCCTGGTACATTTTACTATGTTCAGCTATTACTATGCCTGATGTTGCGGTTATCTTTACTTGGGTAAAAACTTTGTATGTTTAAAACAGTCCTATACCTGGCTTGGGGAACCAGTTAAGGTGAAAATCCTTTACCTGTTTGGTGCACTTTATTTATTTATATGTGGTTCCCCACAGTATTGGTACTACTATAATACCTCCTGTTTGTACATTGTAAAACCCATATTGTCAGCAGTCAAGTACAGCTGTTCTATTTTTGGTCATAACATGCCGGTTTGAGTTGCATCTCAGAACTGCAGTCTTGTCACTTTTTATCACACGTTTTACACATGATTTAATAAAAGAAAAAAACTTTTACTGCAATATACTCCATGTTTCCTCCAGTTCATTAATAGGGAGAACTGCCCAAATTGTTCAAGCCAAGTGCAATACATTCTCTCTATGCTAAGGAATCTAGGCTGTCTCATCAACCTAGAAAAATCAAGAATGACTCCTTCAAGGTCTCAGACAATCCCAGGTCTCGTATTGAACTCAGAAATACAGAAGTGTCGCCTACCACCAAAGAAAGTGATGAAGATCCAGGGTCTAGTGACGAAAGCCATAGATTCACTGACTATGACTCTGAGAAAGGCTATGTCCTGCATACTGGGGGTGTGCTGGGATCAGGCTCACACCAGGGTTCTTCAGTGGGACATTTTGGCAAATCAGGAAACCCTGTCTTAAAATCTAGAGAGCAAATTGATGTTACAACCCACCTCACTGAAGTCTCTTTGGTGGTGGTTGACCAATTCATGGTGGGTTTACACGCTGCAATATCGTTCCGATATCGTAGGCAACGGCGCGGGAGCGCGCATTTTTTGAGCGCTTTTCCCGATATCGCATCGGCGGTTTACACGCTGCGATATCGGGAAACAACGTCCGTACGATGTGTACGCCCACCAACCCAGTAACGACCATTTAACATGGGAGTTAATGGGGGAGGTGCGAGTATACATCGTAGTTGGGCTGTTACACGGTACGATGCTGCTACAACGGCCATGCGATATCGGGCGGTTGAAGAGCACGCTCATTCAACCCCGATATCGTTTTGGCATCGTTCCAGCATCGCATTGTACGTTCAAACCGTACAACGCGCGAACGATATCGGGTCCAACTCGCGACCCACGTGACTTTTGGTCGGAGTTGGATCAGAGTTGGACGCCGATATCGCGGCGTGTAAACCCACCATCAGTGTAATTCCTGTCCGACAATCAGGTGTCTGTGGCTTACATAAATCACTAATGAGGGACCTGGTCCAAGGCTCTGGTGAAAGTGGCCATTTGAATCCTTCTGCTAGCAGAAACACACTTAGGCCCCTTTCACATCAGCGGTAATCGCTGATCGCGGCAGTTGCGGTGAAAAAAATGCATCTGCTGTGATTACCGCATAACGGCCGCACTTGCGGTTCACTTGCGGCAAGCCCCATGCAATGTCTATGGGGCTTGCAGTAAGTGTGTGGCAAGTGTGGTACAATTGCGGTTTCGGCACTTGCAGCAGATGCGGCCGCGAAAAAAAAAACGCGGCTGACCACGGTTTTTTCGCGGCCGCATCTGCGGCAAGTGTTGAAACCGCAATTGTACCACACTTTCCGCACCTGCCGTAAGCCCCATAGACATTGCATGGGGTTTGCCCCAGGTGAACCGCAAGTGCGGCCGTTATGCGGTAATCGCGGTAGTTGCGTTTTTTTCACCGCAACTGCCGCGATCAGCGCAAAATGCTGATGTGAAAGCAGCCTTAGCCTCCATCTCATCAGTTCACATAAGTGGGAAGGATAAGTACAAGGCAGACTTTCTCAGTTGTGTACATCTTCGCCAGGGCGAATGGGCCGTGAAACAATCAGTCTTCAATCAGATAGCAGACTTGTGGGGGTCCCCATTCATAGACTTATTTGCGAACATACTCAACAAAAAAGTGGATCACTTCTGCTCTCTGGAACCCAAGGAACAACCATTTGCGGTGGATTCTCTGTTGATCAAATGGAATTTCAAAGTAGCAAAGCCTTTACCCCACTAATCCCAATCCCGACAGTTCTCCGCAAAATACGGGAACACAAGGAAAGGGTGATCCTCATAGCCCCCTTTTACCCGAGGAGGCTGTGGTTTTTCTGGCTCCAGGAGATGTCAGTCTCTGACCCCTGGGTCCTTCCGGAATTACCGGACCTCCTCTCTCAGGGGCCGGATTATAACCTGCAGACAGACAGGTTGTACCAGACTATCTGAAATTTGAAAGGGAGCTTCTGGGTAGCAGGTGGTTCTTTGCAGGGGTAACCTCGACCCTCCTGATGTCTAAAAAACAGTCACCTCCAGGATCTACCATAGAACATGGAGGACATTTCTGTCGGTCACTGGGGCAGATCCAAAAGAGAATATACCGATTACATCTGTCTTGGAATTCTTACAGAAAGGGTTGGAGATGAGTCTCGCAGTGAGCATGCTAAAGGTTCTGGTGTCGGCCCTTGGAGCCCTTTATAATATTAACTTGACAGGGGACCCATGGGTTTCTACATTTGTAAAGCCCTGCATCAGATCTAAGCCTCTGCATACCATTAGTTCAGCTCCATGGGACCTTACACAGTGTGCAGAATTATTAAGCAGATGAGTATTGTGACCACATGATACCTTTTATCCATGTTGTCCTACTCCAAGCTGTATAGGCTTGAGAGCCATCTACCAATTACGTAAATCAGGTAATGCGCATCTCTGTAATGAGGAGGGGTGTGGTGTAATGACATCAATACCCTATATAAGGTGTGCTTAATTATTAGGCAAATGGGTCAGAAGAGAGATGTGACGGCTCTGAAAAGTCCACAATTGTGAGATGTCTTGCAGAGGGATGCAGCAGTCTGGAAATTGCCAAACTTTTGAAGCGCGATTGACGCATACCAGGGGCCAGGGTTACTCCCGGTTTAGACAGGCGATTCTTCTCCTTCCTTGTCACGGGTGGACCGCGCCTGCCGGTAGTGGGGGCCCGGTGTGGTGCAGATCAAAATTGAGGTCGTCTTACGGGAACAGATTAAAAAGGGGTTTTAATTTGTTTTCTTCGTGACGCCACCTATGAGTAGATTCGGTAAGGGCTACCGACGCTGCGGAACCTCCCGGGGTGATGGACAGCAGCAAGATGTTACGCTCCCCACAGGCTGAGCGGTGATCCCCGGGGGCTGGAGCTGCTCAAGATGTTGTGCGGCAGCTGCGGTTACCTTAAGTTCATGACGGACAGTTCATAAGGAGACACGGACACAGATAGTCTCTGCAACGGTTCTTTACTGTAACCAGCAGGCAGTACATGGCTTACAGTGGTTGAGTAGAAGACCGGGTGGACTTAGCAGTGATAGTGCTCCTCAGAGATCCGTAGTGTACCTCCTCTCTACCTCCTTAGTTTCTCTTGCCAGCGTCGCCCAGGAATACCAGGTCGGGTACGGGGAGGCTGCTTCAATGCCCTATCCATGACGTACGTTCTGGATTCTTTGGGGAGCCTTGGGTCCCTCGGTGGGTACACCGCTGGTTAGACGACTGGAAACTGGCTGGTGGTGGGGTGCTCCTATAAAGCTGCTCCTCCACGGGGCTGGTTCGCGTGGCAGAGGTGAACTGCTGCCAGCTTCGGTACCAGTGAACCGGCTGTGAGTTGTGGGCACGGGAGTCTTTTGGGAACCCGTGTAGATATGCCCATTCCCGGTAGTTAAGGCCTCGAGTGCTGACACCCGACCGGTGACGGCCCAGGGGCCCGCACGGAGTGCGGAGCCCCCGCTCCACTCCAAGTTCTGTGTTCTAGGCTCTAGATCCCAGACTCTGTTCAGTTCTGACTGTCTAGATTATTGTGTTCTCTTCACTACCCTAACACTCCACCCACCAGGACCTATGATTGGTCCCCTGTTCTAGGTGTTGTATGTTGGGTTGGATCTCTGAGTTAACTATTTCACTGCTTTGTCTAGAGAATATTGCGGCTGCAATACTCCCTTGTGACGCACTCGTTGCGGGGCGCCACACTCCCCCTTGGTTAAATCAGCTTGTCCCCAAGCGTCAAACTACTCACATTACAGAGGTTTTTACATTTTTATACATATATGACACACTTTTATTAAAGTAGAAAAACAGGTAAAGAAATGCTTTGATGTTATAAGCAAAGAAACAGGTAATCACTTTGTGCGGACCCGGCGGGCGGTCGACTGTACTTTAACTAGAGTCCAGGCTGTAGCCGCAAGATCACACGGTCAGTGACTAACGGTAAACAGAGTCATTGATGAAAGTTCAAGTTTTTTAAAGTCACTGGCTCTGAGGGTGATGGCGTACCCGGATAGCAAACCACCCATCTGCACAAGCATAGCGCTCATGGGTGATAATATCGCCCCGGTATAGGTCGCGATCGGGATGTCCTCTTGGCAAGTTTGACTCAACGTCCCGGCGCCCCACAAACACCTCCTCATTCAAACCCACCTCCCAAGCGAACCCCCACCCGGTATGTAAGTTAAAGGTGGAAATTCTACCTTCACGGCGGAGTTCATCAGGCAGCGGCGGCTGGCGGCGAGCCTCGGCACGGGCCTCCATGTTGGCGCGTTCTCTGGCTTGCCACTCCTCTCGTCGTCTCTGGCGTACATCTCCGTCGTTACGGCTCGGGGTGTAAAGATGAGTAATGGAGCTGGTGGTTTGGCGGGAAGCTTGAACTTGGCGGGCTGTCTGTATCGGAACCCGGTGGAACGGCACAGGGGAAGGTGTCGGCAATGCACCCGACCAGTGTACCCGAGCTGTGTGCCCGGAAGGAAGTTCTTTGTTGTCTCCCCAAGCGAACCCGGTGTCGAAATCCTCAGCGGTGCTGTGGGTCTCGTCGTCATCCTCTCCGACCTCTTCCTCGATGATCACATCAGGCTGCTCGTTGATGAAAGACGTTAAAGCTTGTTCCGTTGTACAACAGGGCGGTGGTGCTGCGGATCCTTCCGTAGGGACGTCCTGCAGGGCTTCCAGGCTGCCTGCCTCTTCATCTGTTTCCGCAGGTAAAGGTGTTTCAATCCCGGTTACCAGGTAGGCCTCTGTGGTTGCAGAGGAGGCCTCCGGTTCTAGGGAGAAACAAGCGACAGTCTCGGTAGTGTGGAAACTAGTCGCGGGTTCCGCAGGTGGAACCTGGTAGAGATCGAGTTCTTCCATGGAGCGTGTTATGAGCTCCGGCTCAAGAACGGAATCGGTTGCGATGTTGGTCGCTGGAACGGGTCGAGTTGCGGCCTCCACCGGAATGACACAGTCTATTGGCTCAGGTGACGGAGCAGGACAGGTGGTAGGCGAGGGTGAGGCGGTCGAGAAGCTGGTGACGTCGTCTGGGCTTGGAGAAGCTGCACCCGGTCGGCTCTGCTGCATCGCATGGTGTAGTCGTCTGCCTAGGGTCGCGCTCCAGCTGCGAATCGTCCATTCCACTGTCTCTAGTAACCGCACCCGGAGGTCTTGTAGAGCCTCTAGCCAGAAGTCGGGGCTGCCGTCTATGGTAAGGGCAGGATCCGGACCCGGTTGGCTTATGGCTGCTCTGGCCTCCGCCTCGACCTCCCGCATCAGGTCTTGGAGTCTCATGCTGGCCATTCTTCTTTGGAGGGAAACCACACCCGATCAACCGGTAAGACGTTCTGGTTGAGCTGGTGAAGATGTCTTCTCTCTCTGTCGGTGTGTCTAGGTATGACACTCCCATCTCCTCTGGGCTTTTGTAGTCCAATCGTGGGAAAAGTCTTTGGGGTCCGCCCCCATGGTTGATTCGAGCAATCAGGGCGGACAAAGAGTTTGGCGCCTTTCGTCCTTAACCCTCCCACAGTGAGGGGGGGGGTTGACTCACTCCTGGGCTTCACGTGGCGGCTTCTTGTGGCGGGAACGCCATCTTGGGCGCCATCTTGACCCAATGGTGTAAAGGCGGGAAAGTTCTTTTAGGGACGAACAAAGTCCAATTGTAGACAATAAAGTCCAGTTTAAGCACAACATACCCGTTGGTAACGGGCCTGCTCGTATCCTGTTCGTGACGCCATTTTCTGACGCATACCAGGGGCCAGGGTTACTCCCGGTTTAGACAGGCGATTCTTCTCCTTCCTTGTCACGGGTGGACCGCGCCTGCCGGTAGTGGGGGCCCGGTGTGGTGCAGATCAAAATTGAGGTCGTCTTACGGGAACAGATTAAAAAGGGGTTTTAATTTGTTTTCTTCGTGACGCCACCTATGAGTAGATTCGGTAAGGGCTACCGACGCTGCGGAACCTCCCGGGGTGATGGACAGCAGCAAGATGTTACGCTCCCCACAGGCTGAGCGGTGATCCCCGGGGGCTGGAGCTGCTCAAGATGTTGTGCGGCAGCTGCGGTTACCTTAAGTTCATGACGGACAGTTCATAAGGAGACACGGACACAGATAGTCTCTGCAACGGTTCTTTACTGTAACCAGCAGGCAGTACATGGCTTACAGTGGTTGAGTAGAAGACCGGGTGGACTTAGCAGTGATAGTGCTCCTCAGAGATCCGTAGTGTACCTCCTCTCTACCTCCTTAGTTTCTCTTGCCAGCGTCGCCCAGGAATACCAGGTCGGGTACGGGGAGGCTGCTTCAATGCCCTATCCATGACGTACGTTCTGGATTCTTTGGGGAGCCTTGGGTCCCTCGGTGGGTACACCGCTGGTTAGACGACTGGAAACTGGCTGGTGGTGGGGTGCTCCTATAAAGCTGCTCCTCCACGGGGCTGGTTCGCGTGGCAGAGGTGAACTGCTGCCAGCTTCGGTACCAGTGAACCGGCTGTGAGTTGTGGGCACGGGAGTCTTTTGGGAACCCGTGTAGATATGCCCATTCCCGGTAGTTAAGGCCTCGAGTGCTGACACCCGACCGGTGACGGCCCAGGGGCCCGCACGGAGTGCGGAGCCCCCGCTCCACTCCAAGTTCTGTGTTCTAGGCTCTAGATCCCAGACTCTGTTCAGTTCTGACTGTCTAGATTATTGTGTTCTCTTCACTACCCTAACACTCCACCCACCAGGACCTATGATTGGTCCCCTGTTCTAGGTGTTGTATGTTGGGTTGGATCTCTGAGTTAACTATTTCACTGCTTTGTCTAGAGAATATTGCGGCTGCAATACTCCCTTGTGACGCACTCGTTGCGGGGCGCCACACGATCACCGAACAATCAAGTGTTTCATGGCAAATAGCCAACAGGGTCGCAAGAAGCGTGAGGGCAAAAAAGGTGCAAAATAGCTGCCCATGAATTGAGGAAAATCAAGCGTGAAGCTGCCAAGATGCCATTTGCCACCAGTTTTGCCGTATTTCAGAGCTGCAACGTTACTGGAGTATCAAAAAGCACAAGGTGCGCCATACTCAGGGACATGGCCAAGGTAAGGAAGGCTGAAAAACCACCACCTCTGAACAAGAAACATAAGAGAAAACGTCAAGACTGGGCCAAGAAATATCTTAAGACTGATTTATCATAGGTTTTATGGACTGATGAAATGAGAGTGACTTGATGGCCCAGATGGATGGGCCTGAGGCTGGATCAGTAAAGGGCAGAGAGCTCCATACCGACTCAGACACCAGCAAGGTGGAGGTGGGGTACTGGTATGGGCTGGGATCATCAAAGATCAACTTGTGGGACCTTTTAGGGTTGAGGATGGAGTGAAGCTCAACTCCCGGACCTACTGCCAGTTTCTGGAAGACAACTTCTTCAAGCAGTGGTACAGGAAGAAGTCGGTATCATTCAAGAAAAACATGATTTTCATGCAGGACAATGCTCCATCACATGCATCCGACTACTCCACAGCGTGGCTGGCCAGTAAAGGTCTAAAAGAAGAAAACATAATGACATGGCCCCCTTGTTCACCTGATCTGAACCCCATAGAGAACCTGTGGTCCCTCCTAAAATGTGAGATGTACAGGGAGGGAAAACAGTACACCTCTGGGAACAGTGTCTGGGAGGGAAAACAGTACACCTCTGGGAACAGTGTCTGGGAGGCTGTGGTGGCTGCTGCACGCAATGTTGATCGTGAACAGATCAAGCAACTGACACAATCTATGGATGAAGGCTGCTGAGTGTCATCATAAAGAAAGGGGGCTATATCGGGCACTCATTTTTGGGGGTTTTGTTTTTGCATGTCAGAAATGTTTATTTCTACATTTTATGCAGTTATATTGGTTTACCTGGTGAAAATAAACAAGTGAGATGGGTATAGATTTAGTTTTTATTAAGTTGCCTAATAATTCTGCACAGTAATAGTTACCTGCACAAACAGATATCCTCCTAAGAGCCAAATCTAAAAAACCCTTCCAACTTCCAAAAATATTAAGCTTTGATATTTGAGTCTTTTGGGTGATTGAGAACAGAGTTGTTGATCAATAATAAAAATAATCCTCGACAATACAACCTGCCTAATAATTCTGCACACAGTGTAATTTAATGCTGTCTTCTCTAACAGAGCCCAACTTTGAGCCCTTACAGGAAATTCCTATTAAGGTTCTATCTTTTAAGATGGTCCTCTTAGTAGCTCTGACCTCGGCTTGTCGGATAGGAGACATTCAGGCCCTTTCGGCAGATTCCCCCCTTACCCTGATCTGGGAAGATAGGGTGATCCTGAGACCTTGCCTGGCATATCTCCCTAAGGTAGTTTCTAAATTCCACAGGTTCCAAGAAATCATCTTGCACACTCCACAAGGGCCGTGGCCGCTTCCTGGGCAGAAAGGTCAGGCGTGTCTATTGATCAGATATGTAGAGCTGCAACGTGGTCTTCACCTTCTACTTTCTATAGGCACTATAGACTGGATCCCTCTGGTTGTAACATTAATTTTGGGAATAGGGTTCTGCAGGCTGTGGTCCCTCCCTGACTCTTCTTTGTAATTCTCTCGTTGGGTGCTGTCAGACGACCGATAAACACTTAATTAGTTACTGTCAACATGTTTTTTCCCAGGCCATGACTGCACACTTATATTCCTTCCCATTGTGGTGGACTAATGGTATTTCCGGAGGTCCATTTTTCAGACTCTGTAACCTACTGATGAAGGGAGAGGAACAGCCTCTTTTTATCTTGATAGTTCCCTGTCTTTGGAGGGTGGATCCCTCTCTTGTGCTGTCATGGCCTCCGAAAAAAGTGTGGTGTTCTTACAGGATTGGTGGGATAAGGCTGTTCTCTTATTGGACAGAAGTTCAATCTGGCTGCATAATTTTCCTCTGAATTATGTAGACAGAGGAGGTGAGGCAATTTACATTTAGTTTGCAATCCACAAACTAATACAATAGAAGTTCCGAGCAGTCTGATAAGAAACAATGACTTCTCTTGAGTTAACAAACAAAAGAACAATACATCTGGCCTAATTAAGAATAAACAATCCACAACAAAGATGTTAATATGCTGTGTTGTCACATCCATCACTAGAGATCGATGGACACATCACTGAAAACGTCACCTATCATCACTAGAGATCGGTGGTGACATCACCCAGAACGCCTCCTATCATCACTAGAGATCGGTGGTGACATCACCCAGAACGCCTCCTATCATCACTAGAGATCGGTGGTGACATCACTGATCATCCATCCTTCGTTTCTTCTTGTTTCTTTCTGTTTACTTGAAGCAGACTCTCCAGTGTCTCCCAAGTGTTGAGTGAATGTGTGTTACACCTTGATGACAGTGTGAAGGGCGTAACACTAATGACGTCGGCTCCTTTGATCTGTGATTTATGACTTTTGACACCTGACCTTTAAGATGCAAATGACAGCAGCAGTTATGAGCATATTCTATAGGCCACATACGTAAATTAGCACTACTATGAAGAAATCAGCTCTGTGGATCCTGCAATAAGCGCACACACCTGACCCAAAATCAGTGCTTGGACTGAAAACCTCATCTCTACTATCTCACCGTGCAGGCAACACATCCTCTATATATTACAATTCGTAGTTATTACTCAGAATAGACAGTGCTGTTCACCATTATTGGTCCCAGCCCTTCATTTTTTTCATGGACTGTACAGTATCTTCAGCAATAAATGGACATGTACCAAATCTTTATCCTCGGGATTTTGTTATTAGTGTCCAGAATAATACACAATAAAACATTGTCAACTTACATACTGCAATTTCAAAGAAGAAACAGAATAAACAGCATGTGCAGCAATAAAGGTCCCTAATTATTATTATTATTATTATTATTATTAGAATTAATACTTGGACGCCCCCTTTGGCATTGATGAAATTTCCAGGCGGATCTTGTAGCATCTAAAAGCTTTTTGCTTTTCTCTGTATGTATTTTCTGTTGTTTTACAGTTGTGTTCGAGCTCTTGAATGTTTGCAGGTTCTTTTTCCCAAAGGCAGATTTCAGGTCACTCCAAACATTTTCAATGGGATTGAGGTCAGGACTCATTGCTGTCATTTTAAAACAGTCCATATTTTCTTTTTCAACTATTCCTGTGTACTTTTGGATGTTGCTTTGGGTCATTGTCTTTCTGGAGGACCCATGATCTTCGACTCAAACCAAGATTTTTTTACACTGTGTAGGACATTTTGTTCAAAAATCGCTTGGTAAGTCTCGGGTTTCATGATTCCTGTGATACAGCAAGGCCTTCAGTACCAGCAAAGCAACCCCACAGCATTATGGATCCTCCACCATGCTTAACTGTTGGTAGGGTGTTTTTTCGTTATAAGCTTCATCGTGCCATCTGTAAATAAACTGTAGCTTTGCCAAAAAGATCTATTTTTGTTTGGGAGCGAGTCTCTGAGATGCACCAGGTAAATGCTGCTTTTTATGGTCCACTTTATGTGTATGTTGGAGGCTGCATGGCACAACTAAAATAAAAAATATATAGAGTAGAACCATCCTGATGAGATTGCCTTGGCTCAAAAGATTGATCAACTTTTGCCAAATATCTCAATTTTATAATATTGTACAGTTTGGAAGGAATATGTGCATTTGCATGTTTTTTTTCATTGCAATCTAATTTATGGTGGTGCTGGCTTTTTTGCTGATTTTTGTTTCATCTGTCCATTTTCAGATAAGACAGTAATTTGTCTTTAGCAAAGATCAGTTGTTCCTTTTTATGTCTTTGGCAATGGTTTCTTCCTTGGCCTTTACCTATAATGCTCTGATTGGTTTGTGTGGTGTATGGCTGTCACACATGCAGTGGATGAAGGGAATGGAGCAGGAAGGGATCACGGGCAAGGACGATTGGGAGGCTAGTCTGGCTCAGGACTTGGAGTCTTTGACTAACCCTGTTCCTGAATTTACCCCTGAAGGTAAGGAGGTTTGGACCACCACCCTATCCCTCAAATCCTCAACTTGCCCTCAGCTAAGAGCCCCTATCTTCACCCACGGATCAGGAAAAGGACACCTCTCCAAGTTAAAGGAATAGCAGCTGCTCCAGTAGCATGTCTGCACAGCACGGGTCCTAGATAAGAAATTAACTCAATCAGCGACATCTGGTGGAGGGAAGTGGAACTATTTAAGGCTGAGAAGGTTGAAATCAGAAAGCTCAGACACACCCCTCCAGCTCCAACTGAGCTATGACTCACTCCCCACCTGCAGAGCTGCCCAACACACATTCAGCAACTGCATCTTAAATATCAACACAGACTAAGGAAAAAAAAAACCTCTGGTTTAAACAGCCGTAGAACTCCAGCACTGCAAAGGCAGTCAATACGTGACAATGGCACTTGTTGAAACATGATCCCACACTATTCCAGGTTTGCCTTCAGGTCTTAGGATGTTTGACTTTGTGTTTTTTTCAGCATTCACAACAACCTTTGAAGACATCTCTTGTCTATTTTCCTCTTTCCCCCACGTCCAGGCAGGTTCTTGACAGTGATATGCTTGACAAACTACCTAATACCTGTCACGTTTGTCTACCGTGCCTTGGAGACTTGTGACAAGTTTGGGACATGAGTCTCATTCTATAACAATTTATTTGTAAAAACTCTGGAATCTAATAGCAGTGGGAGCCAAGACACAACTGAGACCGGATTTGAAGGTGAATAAGTCTGTATTTTACACATGTGGCAGGAAACAAAACGTCAAGTACAGCAACTGAGCAAAGTTCATCAAAACATCCAAGAAACAGAACAGTCTCTAGCAATAATTCTTCCACAATGTTGCCAATAGGGAAAGTCTCTTTAGAAATAGTACAGACAGGGAAATGCCGATAGTAGAACAGTCTATGAGTATAGGTACACCCAGGGGGCCTGGAATGGTAAGTCTCAGAGAACTAGTACAGAACTTGATGCAATGCAAAGTAGCTTTACAAAAATCTCGATTAGTCCAGTATACAGCTACAGCACAATTTCAGACTAGGAAGCTACAAAGAGCTAACAAAGCACACAGGGCTTACGTGACATAGGGCTGGCAGGCTGAAGCAGGATCACACAGAACTAGCATCTAGTTTGCAGGAGAGACACAATGTGGTTTGCTGGAGAGGTAACTGCAGACTCTGGGAAGAGCCGAAGCGGATTTGCAGGAGGAGGAACAAACTTGAGAAACACAGGAAGTCAGGAATTCAAGAAGAATACTCAAGAAGGGGACAGAAGGTAGATTAGAGTTTATAAAGGCAGAGAAGAAGGATCACATGAACAGGAGCGAAGCTGCGGATGCCATCTTGAAAAAAGCTAGGATGCACAGAAGACAGAGTCCTAACACATTCCTTTATTGAGAATTTATTTTAAAAATGTTTCTGTCATTTGGCAGTGCAGAAGTTAATGTAAATTTCCGTTGCTAGCAAAGCTCCTAGGAGCTCTACGCAGGTGAGGCTATTTTGTGACCACTCCCTCCTCCTTTATATGGTCACATGATCCAGCATTCCTGGCTGGTAATTGAACTTTCATTCCTAGCCATGCTGCCTGGGTGGAAAGAGTTATTCTGGAGCACTGAACATAGTCAAGTTGTCTGCCGCCTAGGAGTGTGACAGCAGCCGTGAATTGTTGGTGTTTTTCCTGTCTGTCTTCCTTGCATGTAGGTGAGTGCGGGTGTCCCTTCCCCTGTTCCCTACCAACACGGTATTTTTCACCTCTGTGTTTCCCTTTTGTGTTGTGTGCCAGAGACCATTGGTAAGGGCGCCACTATCACCCTCTTAATCCGGCCTCATCCTTGTCCGTGGCGTGACAATACCATTGCACACTGTTAAAACTGGGATACCAAGGTCTTTAGAGATGGCCTGATACCCTTTGGAAGTCTTGTCTTTGCTAATAATAGCAGTTTTTATGTCCTCAGACACATCTTTCACCATTGTGACAAAATAACAGGGCCTAACATGTGGCTTTTTTAAACACTGAAGTCGTCATTCATTGGCTAATTCAAGTCACTTGGGCACTGACAATTTATCACAGGTGATTCTCATTTATAATTTACCACAGGTGAGTCACAATGTGTTTCCATACTAATTTAATGTAAAAGTGCCAATACCAGTGTCATAGCAGCGTTAGGTTTTTCTGTTTTTCCCTCCTATTGTTTTTGCTATAAATTGTTCTTTATCGTTTGCTCTTTTGTATTGAACACAAGTCTCTATACAAAAAAGCTGTTTCACTTGATTTATTTTTTTCAGGAAATGTTGTACATTATGTACATGGGTACCATTAACGACCAGCAGGACTATATACACAGTATAATATAATGATGAGAATTACACGTAGTGTCAACTATACCACTTGTAAGGAAAATATTCTGGATATGAATCAAGGCAAAATCCCAATATTCCTATAGCTGTCATCTTTTGTTCAGATATTGTCTGTTCAGATTGTTGCTCTTGTCCCCTCTCACATTAAATGCCCCCTCCTTTTGCCTGAGGGCCAGTTGATCTCCTGGGCAAAAGAGAGTCACTTCTGTTAATTAACTTCAGGACCAGAATATTCCCTTCCTAGCCAAATGGTCTCACAACAAAAGCGGTCAGGAAAACCCTGCTATGAGCAGCCACACAAGAGAGGAAGGCTATTGTCCCAGCTCCTGAACTAGAGGACATGGGTCGGGAAACCTGCAAACCTCTGATAGCTAAACCAGACAGAGAGGAGCCAGCTTATTAAAATAGAATGTTAACATCCCAGACACGCATCGAACTATCACTGGACTCATGAGGCCTTTCTGCATGCCCACATACAAACCATTTCAATCTAGCACTGTGCGTTGAGGAGATACACAGAACGGTGACTATAAGTCGACTAGAGATGCTATGTCTGGTCTTAAAGTGTAGAGGAGAGTCCGCATGATCCAATGAGACCAGAAATGCTCCTCAGCAACCCTCCGGGGGAAAGTTAAGACCATTCATAGGCTTTAGTAATATGTTAGTGCAAAGATACATGGGAGGAGAATACAAGATCACCCAGAGGCGAAACGGACCAACTTGGGAGTGGCAGCCTATGGTATAACACTTTGGTCCAGCCCCGTCCTTTTTGTCATTTTCCAAGGGGGACTCGTCATGTCATTTGTTGGGCAGTTACCTCAAGCAGGACCTGTTGCTCTACACTGCCCCTGTGTGGTCACAAGCATCAAGGAATCGGTAACTGGGTACATTTGTCTGTATATCTGTGTGTACCCCATTTATCTTTTATTTGTAAACTGATTGTAATATCTGTTTAACCTATCTATATATCTTACCCTAGTGTGCCCTTACAGTGATTAAATATAATTTAATCTTGAGTTACTCTTTTATCTTGATTACAAAATTCCCACATCTGTGTACTCGTTTAACGTTACACGATACATTGGTTGGTTTCTAGCCCTTATAAAACCTCACAGACAGACTAAAGTTATATCTGAATGAGAAACTGGTGGCAGCATCTGGTGCTTGTGTTATTCAGGACCTATTAGTGACAAGATGGTGGTTATTATATGGGCTTCTGTTCTGGGACAAGAAGGCATATATCACACTCACTGAGGGGCGCCTTCATAAACCAGCACTGACAGGGCAGCTGCAGTCTCTCCCTTATCCTCAATTCCCTACTGTCCTGATGATAAAAGGGGTGCTAGAGAGCTGCCAAGTTTGGTGGTAAATTTGTCACACCACTCATAGGAGATGGTTGAATATTTAGGAGGGGAGACTTGTTACCAGGGGCGTATCTAGGGGGGTGCAGCCGGACCTTTTGCCCCGGGCGCAACTCAGTGGGGGGCGCCGGCGGCACCCCCCTCCCCCTCCTCTTGCTATACTCGGAGGCCGCACACACATTGCAGGGGCTGATATTCACAGTTTAGCGGTGCGGAAGCGCCCGACGTCACTTCCGCTTCCGCGCCAGTCTGGGGCCGCGGGGGCCACTGGAAGACTTGGCGGCAGCGGGTCCGTTGCGGGGTGACCGCAGGAGACCCCGGAAACTGCGGCACTGGCGGCGGCGCCTCATATGTCCAGACTGGAGGACGGAGGAGAGACGGAACAGCAGGGGACAGAGTCCCAGCAGGGGACAGGGTGAGTGACCGAGGAGTCGGTGGTGGAGGAGGGGGGGGGACAGCAGGGGTGAGTGACCGAGGAAAGCTGACAGCACCCCCCCCATGTCCTTACCTACCTTGGGGAGGTGGAGGGTCGCCAAGATAGATCTGTGCCCCGGGCGCCATCATACCTAGTTACACCTCTGCTTGTTACATCACTATTATCCTGTTACAGAATCAAGCTAACATTAGTGACCCCTTTACCATGAGCCAGTCTGTCACACATTAGTAAAAACACTAAGAGAATATTTGTTGCGACACTAAACATGATGAGTGAGAACTAGCTACATGGATATGAAACTAAGATAATGCATATGTGGCGCCCCTGCGGACCGGTCGCCACTAGAAGTTGCAGCAACCGGGATCAGTAAGTCCAGTTACCCAAACACACATCCAACACACTCCGATCCCAAGTCTAGGGTCCCTATGTCCAGCAACGGGATGGCGGGAGGAAACAAGTGGAGGGTTGGAAAGTTAGACAGGAAATGGCCAGGGGAGGAAACAAAACCAGAAAACACCACAGTTCAGTCGGGTAGTCAGTGGAGTCCAGGAGTTCAGTTCAGTCAGACGGAGAGGAGAGAACACCATCATTACACGAGACTGAAAAGACACGGACCTGGCGGCCTGTTGCATCTTAAGGCTGCTCCGAGTCCTGGCCTGCAGACCGTAGAGAGAGACAGAAAGAGTCCTCGGGGTACGGGTAGTGAGCAATCCAACCGTGCGCCCGAATTAGCTGGAAAGCTGAAGGACGGGGCAGAAACCAGGGTGCCAGCTCTGAGGTGGCCAGGACGCTCCACGCTCCAACCACAATACCAGCCGGTTGCGGGGTCTTTATGTCCTGTGATCCAACCCCAGCGCAGTGAAGAGAAGGCCGCTGTACTAGGGCCAGGGGACCAGGCAGGTCGCCCAACAAAGGCCCGTGCCCGCTGGATTGTAGCTTTGTGTGCAGAAGTGTAAGGAAGAGAGGCCCATGGAAAGGAACACAAAAAGGGGTGACCTGGACGAGCCAACCTGGATGCTGAAAGACTACCGGAGCCGCCACTGTACTCTCTTATAACTTGAACACCTGCCAAGGAAGCTAAGTAAACCGGGTTGAAGCTCAGCACTGTGTGAGACTGCTATTTTCTGCACATGAGGAGAAGTAGACTGAATTGCCGAGCCAGCAGCAGGAGCCTGCCCGAGAGTGTCCTTGATCCATGCCAGCAGTCAGCACAGCCATGCTGGCCTCCCATTCCTCAAATCACCTCCATAGACTTTACGGTTGCCCTGGGGACCTGCTCTTCCTGTGGAGAGCAAAACCATCAGATCTGCTACTCCCAACATCCCCAGAGGTCCCAACTGCAGCAGCAGCTATACCGGCCGCATTCCACGGGTGGCGTCACGACAAAAAGTCTTTTATTTTATTTTTATATTATCCCTTTTTCAATTCCCCTTTTTAAGTGATCGCCCGACGAGGGGATCACGGACCGGGTCACGCCACTGTGACATCCCGCAGCCCTGACGATATCGAGAGGGCTCAGTTCCGAGTACCCCATGGTCCCCGCCCGGGGCCAGTCAGCTTTCTGGAGGAAGAGCCCGGTAACTTCGACAAGGTGCTCTCATCTTACCGTGTCCTAATGCTATATCACTACATGTGGTATACAATTGCTAGTATGGGTTTTTATTCCTGTGAACTGCAATTAAAACCTTCTGCTTTGGTATGTCTCTGGATCTGGGCTACAGCAAGATGGAGGGATAGGCGAGGCTACAGAGCTAGGGGAGGGAGCTCGGTCATAAAATAGTCATACTATATATTAGATAATGACCGGCATCACCAGCATGTAAAGGTGCAAGCAAAAAATACAGCAGGTTTTAATTGCAGTTCACAGGCATAAAACCCCAAACTAGCAATTGTATACCGCATGTAGTGACATAGCGTTAGGACCCAGTAAGATGAGAGCACCTTGTCGCGGTTAGCGGGCTCTTCTGCAGTGGCCATTGTTGCTCTATTTTCTCTATAATCCAGGGCAGTGTTTATATGTTTCTTTATCATATATGCATTGTCTTAGTTGACATAGCCCTGTTTCATAGCCATGTAGCTATTTCACACTCACGTTTAGTGTCGCAGCAAATATTCTCTTAATGTATTTTTTGCTTGCACCTTTACATGCAGGTTATGCCAGTCATTATCTAATATATGTTAGTAAAAACAGACTGCCTGCCTGGTAAATGTTATCCAATGGGCCCCAATATACTCTGCGGGCAATGGGGCTAAAGGAAAACAATGAATTCAATTAGAAAGACGCGTATCTAAATACTTTTCTCATGATAGTTTGTATACAAGAGGAAGCATACACAACATGACAAGAAAAAGAACACCACTGTATATACTGGGTAGGGCTGGCGGAGGTCCAGTTGTCAGCAGGTGTCAGTGGGGGTGGGTGGGGGTCCGGCATAACATGAGGTCAGGTCTCATCCTTCTTTGGTGTTTGTGAAGCTTCTTCTACATTCCAGAAGGCTGAGATCAGCTCACCCCCCAGAGCCAGGACATAACAAGTGGTCAATACACTCAGAAGAAAAGGAAAGTGCAAGGCAGAAAGTGTAGGATGGCTGCAATATCACATTTACAGCTGGTGACTGAGTCACTGAATATAATCCAAATATGTGTGATGATGTCAAACAGTCATATTATTTACTGTGTACAGTACAGGCTGATCACTGACAGCTTGGCCAGTCCTCACCCTGGTACACTGCATCATACTGCTGTGCTCCACTGTCAACTCATCATCTCCCACAATGCAGCTCGGATGACGGGAAATTACACAACTGTCCCCGAGAATATTACATCTCCTGGAAATGTCCGGTATTCTGAGGTCTGGTAATCAGGAGATGACATTACCACTAATAAATAAATAGACATGAGAGCCTCAGCCTGAAACTGAGGATTACACCCAGTATACAGGACAGGAGAAGTGGTACTGTGCAGTGTATATATACAGAATAATACAGATACTGAGGATTACACCCAGTATACAGGACAGGAGAAGTGGTACTGTGCAGTGTATATATGCAGAATAATACAGATACTGAGGATTACACCCAGTATACAGGACAGGAGAAGTGGTACTGTGCAGTGTATATATACAGAATAATACAGATACTGAGGATTACACCCAGTATACAGGACAGGAGAAGTGGTACTGTGCAGTGTATATATACAGAATCATACAGATACTGAGGATTACACCTAGTATACAGGACAGGAGAAGTGGCACTGTGCAGTGTATATATACAGAATAATACAGATACTGAGGATTACACCCTGTATACAGGACAGGAGAAGTGGTACTGTGCAGTGTATATATACAGAATAATACAGATACTGAGGATTACACTCTGTATACAGGACAGGAGAAGTGGTACTGTGCAGTGTATATATACAGAATAATACAGATACTGAGGATTACACCCAGTATACAGGACAGGAGAAGTGGTACTGTGCAGTGTATATATACAGAATCATACAGATACTGAGGATTACACCTAGTATACAGGACAGGAGAAGTGGCACTGTGCAGTGTATATATACAGAATAATACAGATACTGAGGATTACACCCAGTATACAGGACAGGAGAAGTGGTACTGTGCAGTGTATATATACAGAATAATACAGGTACTGAGGATTACACCCAGTATACAGGACAGGAAAAGTGGTACTGTGCAGTGTATATATACAGAATAATACAGATACTGAGGATTACACCCTGTATACAGGACAGGAGAAGTGGTACTGTGCAGTGTATATATACAGAATAATACAGGTACTGAGGATTACACCCAGTATACAGGACAGGAGAAGTGGTACTGTGCAGTGTATATATACAGAATAATACAGATACTGAGGATTACACCCAGTATACAGGACAAGAGAAGTGGTACTGTGCAGTGTATATATACAGAATAATACAGATATTGAGGATTACACCCAGTATACAGGACAGAAGTGGTACTGTGCAGTGTATATATACTGAATAATACAGATACTGAGGATTACACCCAGTATACAGGACAGGAGAAGTGGTACTGTGCAGTGTATATATACAGAATAATACAGATACTGAGGATTAGACCCAGTATAAAGGACAGGAGAAGTGGTACTGTGCAGTGTATATATACAGAATAATACAGATACTGAGGATTACACCCAGTATACATGACAGGAGAAGTGGTACTGTGCAGTGTATATATACAGAATAACACAGATACTGAGGATTACACCCTGTATACAGGACAGGAAAAGTGGTACTGTGAAGTGTATATATACTGAATAATACAGATACTGAGGATTACACCCAGTATACAGGACAGGAGAAGTGGTACTGTGCAGTGTATATATACAGAATAATACAGATACCGAAGATTACACCCAGTATACAGGACAGGAGAAGTGGTACTGTGCAGTGTATATATACAGAATAATACAGATACTGAGGATTACACCCAGTATACAGGACAGGAGAAGTGGTACTGTGCAGTGTATATATACAGGATAATACAGATACTGAGGATTACACCCAGTATACAGGACAGGAGAAGTGGTACTGTGCAGTGTATATATACAGAATAATACAGATACTGACTATTAGACCCAGTATAAATGACAGGAGAAGTGGTACTGTGCAGTGTATATATACAGAATAATACAGATACTGAGGATTACACCCAGTATACAGGACAGGAGAAGTGGTACTGTGCAGTGTATATATACAGAATAACACAGATACTGAGGATTACACCCTGTATACAGGACAGGAAAAGTGGTACTGTGAAGTGTATATATACTGAATAATACAGATACTGAGGATTACACCCAGTATACAGGACAGGAGAAGTGGTACTGTGCAGTGTATATATACAGAATAATCTAGATACCGAGGATTACACCCAGTATACAGGACAGGAGAAGTGGTGCTGTGCAGTGTATATATACAGAATAATACAGATACTGAGGATTACACCCAGTATACAGGACAGGAGAAGTGGTACTATGCAGTGTATATATACAGAATAATACAGATACTGAGGATTACACCCAGTATACAGGACAGGAGAAGTGGTACTGTGCTATGTATATATACAGAATAATACAGATACTGAGGATTACACCCAGTATACAGGACAGGAGAAGTGGTACTGTGCAGTGTATATATACAGAATAATACAGATCCTGAGGATTACATCCAGTATACAGGACAGGAGAAGTGGTACTATGCAGTGTATATATACAGAATAATACAGATACTGAGGATTACACCCAGTATACAGGACAGTAGAAGTGGTACTGTGCAGTGTATATATACAGAATAATACAGATACTGAGGATTACACCCAGTATACAGGACAGGAGAAGTGGTACTGTGCTATGTATATATACAGAATAATACAGGTACTGAGGATTACACCCAGTATACAGGACAGGAGAAGTGGTACTGTGCAGTGTATATATACAGGATAATACAGATACTGAGGATTACACCCAGTATACAGGACAGGAGAAGTGGTACTGTGCAGTGTATATATACAGGATAATACAGGTACTGAGGATTACACCCAGTATACAGGACAGGAGAAGTGGTACTGTGCTATGTATATATACAGAATAATACACGTACTGAGGATTACACCTAATATACAGGACAGGAGAAGTGGTACTGTGCTGTGTATATACACAGAATAATACAGGCACTGAGGATTACACCCAGTATACAGGACAGGAGAAGTGGTACTGTGCAGTGTATATATACAGAATAATACAGGCACTGAGGATTACACCCAGTATACAGGACAGGAGAAGAGGTATTGTTTTGAGTTTTATTTGGCGCACTGCAAGTGTGAGGTCAGCCTAAGTGAAGCTAAATTGTGGTGAGAGTTGCTCATAGGATTGCTATAGAGGCAAATCAGAACCACTGCTTGACTGCAAAAGACCTTCAGGAAGATTTATCAGACTCTGGAGTTGTGGTACATTGTTCTACTGTTTAGAGACACCTGCACATATATCGCCATCATGGAAAAGTCATCAGACAAAAAATTGCATCCTCACCATAAAATTAAAGTAATTTAAGCGGTAAAACTAGAAGAATACAAATAACACAAATGAGTACTGGGCACTGGTACACTACAGAAAAACTACACAGCAAGATGGAGACTTTACATGTGGTCCATTTGCTTCTAACAGACACAAACTCTCTTTAAGATGATTGCTATGTAACCTATAAATCATCTTGCCCATTATGAATCACAGAAGTAGTTCTCTTACACAGGGCTGCCACTAGGAATTTCGGGGCCCCTTACTACCAAAATTTTGGGGCCCCCCTGAGACTGCACCCGTGTCCAACCAACGCCGCCTCCACCCAAACATATATTTATAGTGAAAAATTGGAACAGCACCAAAAATTACCTCGATTTATGTGCAAACCTTCCCAACCAGCAATCCAGATGGTTCCGTAGAATAGAGTACAAAAAGGAAAAACAGCACAAAAAAATTTAAAAAGTGGACTTTATTCCCCAATGTGTGGCCACAGAATTGGGCAATAAAGTCCACTTTTTTTCTATACTTTTGTGCTGTTTTTCATTTTTTGAAACTCTCTCTCTATTATATATTACACACACACTTGAGACTGCTGTGGGCTGAATACACAATAGCTGTATAAACAATAGAGAATACATAGTAGAGACAGCTGCTAGCTGTATACACAATAGAGATGGCTGTGGGCCATATAGACAATGCAGACGGCTGCTGTCTATACACACATTAGAACAAAGAGAGAAGGGAGCGCACATAGGGTCTTATCTATGATGATAATTCAATGCCCCCCGATTAGTGTGACTCACCTTTTTGGGTTGTGTGAGTCACAACAGACTGCAAGAGCCTTGTTAGGGTGCCTTCACATTTGCGTTCCCCTCCGCAGCGTTCTGCGGAGGGGAGCCGCAAAGTGAGTGCAGCACCGCAAGCCCCTATCTTTATAATGGGAGCGCACGGTGCTGCGTATGACCGTGCACACCCATTCACTCCCATATGTGATGTGTGCGCAGGCGGAAGCCTGCGCACAAATCACCCAGTCTCGTCCGCACCACGAACGCGACATGTTGCATTTCTGGTGCGGACGAGACTGGGTGATTTGTGCACAGGCGTCCGCCTGCGCACAGATCACATATGGGAGTGAATGGGTGCGCACGGTCATGCATAGCACCGTGCGCTCCCATTATAAAGATAGGGGCTTGCGGAGCTGCGCTTACATTGCGGCTCCCCTCCGCAGAACGCTGCGGAGGGGAACGCAAATGTGAAGGTAGCCTTATCCTGGTCGCTGCAGACACCTGGTGAGGGAGAATCCATTTGTGTAGAAAAAAGCCCAGTTTTAGATTCTGCGCAGACCACAAAGCAGGAAGGGTATGTTTGATGTCCGTTTATGGAGCCAACGCGTTTCACAGCAGGACCTGCTGCTTCCTCCCGGCAAATTGATAGGAGAGGGGGGCCCGTGCAAGAAGTGCCCCTGATCCAATGGCCACGCCCCCTGCTGTGGGGCCCAGAGCCACTTACTCAGTACGACCTGTAACCCCCTAATGGAGGCCCTGCTCTTACAAGATTTACTTGGACATGGATGATGGAGTTTTAAGAGCAATGCAGGACAACACATGTCCTCCAGATGAATTCTCTCTCAAAATGGTATCCAGAATGCTTCGGGGCTTACCCACAATGCACTAGGATCTTAAAGGAGAAAACACTGAATAATGCAGGTAATGCTGCCAGATGGTGCAAATCACATTAAACATCACAAAGATAACATGCTACATTACAAAGGTTATTATTACATGTCTCCTAGTAAATCTAAATGGACACAACACTGATGCATTTTGGAAACAAGTCCTGTGGACCGATGAGGTTAAAATAAAACTCTTTGGCCACAATGATCAACGTTCTGAGGAGAAAGGGCACAGAATTTTAGGAAAAGAACATCTCACCAACCATTATGCATGGGGGTATATCAATTTTGCTTTGGATTTATCTTGCAGCCAATGGCAAGGGGAAAATTTCACAGGTAGGGGAAAGAATGGATTCAGTTAAATTTTAGCAGATTTTTGATGCAAACATAACATCTGTAAAAAGCTGAAGTTGAAAAGAGGATGGATTCTTCAAATGAATAATGATCATACACATCAAAATCTATGATAGACGACCTCAAAAGGCACAAGGTAAAGGTTTTACAATGGCCCTAACAGTCCCCTAATCATAAAAAATCTGTAGCTAGACCTCAAAAGAGCAGTCAATGCAAGATGAGCCAGGAATCTCATAGAACTGCATGATGAGCCAGGAATATCATAGAACTGCATGATGAGCCAGGAATATCATAGAACTGCATGATGAGCCAGGAATATCATAGAACTGCATGATGAGCCAGGAATCTCATAGAACTGCATGATGAGCCAGGAATCTCATAGAACTCCATGATGAGCCAGGAATATCATAGAACTGCATGATGAGCCAGGAATCTCATAGAACTGCATGATGAGCCAGGAATCTCATAGAACTCCATGATGAGCCAGGAAACTCATAGAACTGCATGATGAGCCAGGAATCTCATAGAACTGCATGATGAGCCAGGAATCTCATAGAACTGCATGATGAGCCAGGAATCTCATAGAACTGCATGATGAGCCAGGAATCTCATAGAACTGCATGATGAGCCAGGAATCTCATAGAACTCCATGATGAGCCAGGAATCTCATAGAACTGCATGATGAGCCAGGAATCTCATAGAACTGCATGATGAGCCAGGAATATCATAGAACTCCATGATGAGCCTGGAATCTCATAGAACTCCATGATGAGCCAGGAATCTCATAGAACTGCATGATGAGCCAGGAATCTCATAGAACTCCATGATGAGCCAGGAATATCATAGAACTGCATGATGAGCCAGGAATCTCATAGAACTGCATGATGAGCCAGGAATCTCATAGAACTCCATGATGAGCCAGGAATCTCATAGAACTGCATGATGAGCCAGGAATCTCATAGAACTGCATGATGAGCCAGGAATCTCATAGAACTGCATGATGAGCCTGGAATCTCAGAGACCTGGAAGACTTTTGCAAGGAAGAATGGAGGAAAATCCATCAAAGATGAATTGAAAGACTTGTCTGGCTACAAAAACTGTTTACAAGCTAGGATACAAAAGGGGTTGCTACTAGGTACTCAACATGCAGCGTGCCCAAATGTCTGCATCGGTCCATTTTCCTTTTTGTAATTTTTACAATGTAAAACATGTTTATATTTTTGTCCAGAATACAAAGGGAATGTGTCATCTTTAACTTTATGCCTTGTTAAGATCTTTTCATCTTCATCTTGCTCACAATAACAGTAGTTTTGACCTGGGGCGCCCAAACTTTTGCATGCCACTGTACCTAATGGTTGTAAGTATTACATCCAGCTTTCAGGTGAGGAGATGCGGTATCAGTTGACGTGGTGCTGTGTTTCTCCTTGTATTGCTGGGGGCGGTCTGTTACCTGAGGATAGAAATGTTCCTGTTACGTGTCAGAATCCTTATTAGGACAATTTGTCCTGTGACAGGTGGAGCACGTCAGCAGACCGCCCCTCACCTCCTGCATGTTACACCTGGATCTCAGCCGCTCAATACTGGTGTATCCTGTATGCAGCATAAACAATGTGACATCATCCGTCATGGAGCAGTGAATAAGGTGCCCTATGTGACACTACATTTGTATCATTCTCTACGTCAGTTATACCTTTCATACCCCTCTAAAAAACACTATATCATTGCAACATGTGAGGACTCACTACATGGGCAGAGGGGCTGAGACTAGCCCACAAACTGCAAACAAATAAGTGATGTGGTCCTAAAATGTAATTAAATGTATACAAAGGTTTGAGAGGGTGGTGCAGGATCCAAGGGACACATCTCTCTTTGGCAGAAACAACTAATTTATTTTATTATTATTATTTACATAGCCCCATTGGATTCCATGGTGTTTTACATATGGTAAGGGGTGGACGAAGCCAAGTATGGTATATGTGCACAATCAAGTCGTACAGGTACAGGAGGGAAGAGGACCCTGTCCACGAGGACTCACATTTATTATTGCATCATGATGAGGGTCTATTAATGTCAGAATTGTCTCCACATCTACCAGTGTTATTGAATTGTCATATGTGACATTTATTGTGCTAACCCCATGCCTAAGTATGTATTGTCAATAGCCAGCACATGTGTCTTGTGCTCTCCTTCCTGCCTAAGTATGTATGGTCAATAGCCGGCACATGTGTCTTCTGCTCTCCTTCCTTCCCAAGTATGTATGGTCAATAGCCAGCACATGTGTCTTCTGCTCTCCTTCCTTCCCAAGTATGTATTGTCAATAGCTGGCACATGTGTCTTGTGCTCTCCTTTCTGCCTAAGTATGTATGGTCAATAGCCAGCACATGTGTCTTGTGCTCTCCTTCCTGCCTAAGTATGTATGGTCAATAGCCGGCACATGTGTCTTCTGCTCTCCTTTCTTCCCAGTATGTATTGTCAATAGCCAGCACATGTGTCTTGTGCTCTCCTTCCTGCCTAAGTATGTATTGTCAATAGCCGACACATGTGTCTTGTACTCTCCTTCCTGCCCAAGTATGTATGGTCAATAGCCGGCACATGTGTCTTGTGCTCTCCTTCCTGCCCAAGTATGTATGGTCAATAGCCGGCACATGTGTCTTGTACTCTCCTTCCTGCCCAAGTATGTATTGTCAATAGCCGGCACATGTGTCTTGTGCTCTCCTTCCTTCCCAAGTA